>JAMKCH010021704.1:0-20644 GCA_023653785.1 Ophioderma brevispina | reverse complement strand
TTACTTTGTCGCCGAAGATATCCTCTAGATATTTTAACAGTACGTCCTTACGTTCTTTAGGCTGAAAATGTAAAAAAAAAAACCCTCAAAATTTGTATTGCCATGTTAAATGTATAACGAAAATGGGAATAACCATGTTATGAGTTCCAACTGCTTCCGTTATAATTCTGATTGGAGTTGATATTTCTTCGAGGAGGTGGAACTCGAATTGAAATACTGACCTGACCTATTTAAAATTTTCAGGCTCAGGTTAAGACACTAAAACATTTGCGATTATACCTGAATTCCTCGATTCCCGCTATTCATATAAATATTCCGTAACAGATCTGGATCACGGAGCATTTAATAATTGAGCCGCACTTCGAAATCCTTCATGTATAATTCATCTCAGATGTCGACTAGTAAAAGAGGTATTATGCCTTATTTTCAGATGTCGACTAGTTGCCTTATTTTTCGAATACTTCAACGGCTCTTTTGGGTTGATTGTATTTATTGCTGACTTTTACTTTTGTAGTTATACTGAAACTTTGGCGCCAAAGGCATCCCTATTAGTGAGGCAGTGAAATAATCCGTTAGAAATTTTGAAGCGGTAAATGATATATAGTTATAACCGCTTCATGACTACTCCTTGAACAACCCTAGCCCTTCATTTTCGCAACCCTTAAATATGTGAATGTCAGGTCAAGGTAAAAATAACTAACCGTTTTCTGTTGAAGTCCAGGTGCGCCTAAAACGGCCATCAGTGCTGGGCAAGATTCGCCGTTGTGGTGGTCTACAACTCCCATTACAGGATGGTCATCATTGTGGCCAAGGTAGCTTAAATTGCCGCACATGCTCAGTACCTGTCCCATATGTCCATCTTCCCGCCAAACGCCTGCAGGAATAATTGGAAGATGCAATGAGAGATTTCTAGGTATCCATATATTGTGTTATATGTAGAGATTACCCAATAGATTTCTTACCTTGTATTTTGCTACAGTAATGTCATAAAAGTGAAAAGGAGATTTTGATGTGCTTATAATTAAATATAAAACATAGGCTAAATTTTGTATTTACTCAAAAACGAAATGAGAAATTTCACAAATTTTGTACCAAAGAAATAATTATCAGTTTAACCCTTTCAGATAGAAATCGTTTTGATGAAAAGCTTTACATTAGTGCAAAATCAGAGCATACAATTTCTGTAGGGACACCTGACATGTCAAATCTCTTGGTGCACAAGTGTCTTGTGTTGAACGCATGGCTTTGAAGTACACAACAGAGGAAAGGAAAAACGCCAACAACATTTGAATACTGTATTTTTACATTTAAAACAAATAAATGTTTGCCCGTATACGTGCTGACTTTCATCTTCCATGCAGAACCATCGGTATGACGATTTCGCACAGTTCTATGTTGGTCAAACTTCCTTATACATTGCACTGTATCGTCTTTGGAAGCACTCTCTTTCATTGGGATACGTGACAGCCAAATCACGCCTCAGTGCTTGATAAGCTTGTGGTTTCCCACTTGCGTTAGCCATTTGCTTACACATGATCCACTAATGTTTACAGAACATCATACTCAATATTCAAATTTCCCTACCAAACAAATTACAATCAAAGAAATAATTAGGTCAGCTGGACCATTTTTTATTATCATTCTATTGTGTCATAATTACACTGGAACAATCAATAACCATTCAATACAAAAAAAATCCTCACGAATGGAAAAAGTAAAACAAGATGTAAAGGAAGCTAACTGAGAAAAACGGACCTCGTTAACGCATTTGGGATTTTGTTCCAATCTACTCACCTCCAGCACATTACCACGGGGGGTTCAACAAATCCATAATATCTTCCGTTGAAAATGTCCTATAGACACAAACAAAACTCTCTCTAGACTCTCTAGAACCTAAAGAATGCCTTTTATTTATCCAAATTTTTTAGCAATTCGTTTTCATTTTGGTTTTCAAAATCGTTAATTCCATCTACTAGTGAGGGGCAAACTTTTGGGACAGCCTGTAAGATATACCTCATGTTCACACTCATCCTGGTCCAAGTGTGACAAAAATGAATTTTGGACTGCAAATAAAGGTGAAATTTCCTTTTTGCTAAGCGTTGTCACTTCGTATGGAATATTACTTTGTAGCGCTTTTTTCACTTACATTATTCTGTACATTTGCTACATATTGAAAAAGTTACAATTCAAATAGAACAGATGATACTTGATACTCCGTTAATATAGGCAGCTATTTACAAATTGTCATTAATGATGAAGTGTGAATTAAGTTTGAAAATCGACTTAAAATTCAAGAATTGTAATTTTGAATTTAAATTTTTAATTCATAATTGGATATGGCTCGGTTGAATAGCCTTCTGTTAGCTTAGCGTGACTACGGTCGGTTAAGCCGCGATGCATACATCCCACTCGCCCCGCGATAAACGCGGCTGGATGAAACATGACCCTGATTTTTTATTGCCTCGGCGATAGAATTTCTATCGCGCGATGGATTTTGAGGCTCGCGGAGATTTGAATATGTTCAACCTCGGCGGTATCGCAGCCGCGAAAATTCTCTGATTGGTTGTTCTAGGAACCAAGGTCGGACGATGACCTCATGAAATCCAAGCTGACATGCGTCTTACAAAAATCTCCCCTATCAGCTTAATAATCAACAACAGTACTCATCCAATGAAGTATACATTAATTTAAATTGCCAATTATTAAAAGCTGTGAATTAGTGCGAACATTCCCCGAGTAGTATATCGTAAGAATGTTTTGCGGTTAGGGACGCACCATTAGACTCAAGGGGGGGGTGGGGGGGGGGTGGGGTTTGGAAGTTTGGGTGAGGGCAAGTATTTTTTTTTCGTTGGCTTTTTGGAAGGCCAGTTTTTTTTTTTTCTTCAAGTCATAGGCTGGATTTTTGTTTTGCTTACTTACTTGAGGGACTGTTTTTCGTAATACGGTTGTGGGTAAAGTTTTTTTTTTAATGGAAAAGTGGGGAAAGTTTTTTTTTTGCTCATATGGTGGGTGAAGTTTTTTTTTGTTAGAAACTTCCAAACCCCCCCCCCCCCCTTGAAGTCACTGGTGGGCTTCTTTAGTATGAAGTATTTATTACCCCCTGATTCTATTCTGATCTCCGCATCCTAAACGTGGCGTGCAATATGGCCAACCCGTGTACAAGTCATCATACTTATTAATGATACAAGTCATGCAAAATCCTTGAAGATTGCGAATAAAATGGTAAAACCTTACAAAATAGTCAGACATTATTTTATTTTCTCCAAGATTACAAATGCATATGGCAGATACATTGTACAAAAAATATCTTCAGAACCTCCCGATGGAAATTTACATGTAAATTTAAAACTTTCAAAAACAATTCAAGTATGCTTATACGTAAATCTAAGCGAATGTATTTATTTACGCATTTGAAAAAAATCAAAAAATATTAAAGAAGTGAAGAAATTAATGATATTATTGGTAAAGGGAAAAAACAGTCACTACTTGTAAATTCAAAGATGAAGGGATAATATTATAAGCAACGCAAAGAACATTCGAATAGATTTAATGATTTTTTTTGTAAATGTAGGGGCCAAAACTTGCATCAAACTTCAAAACACAGGCAAGAGCTATATGATTACCTTCATGATGTGCGATCTAGTCCGTATGTATATGAAACCAATTGTTGAATTGGATATCATGAGATAATTGAAAAATTTAATCCCCATAAAGGTGCTGGTCACGATAATTATTGGAAATTTTTATTATGAAAAAAGTGGTAGTGAAATGTAAAACCACTGCATGGTATAGGTATTTATCATTATTAACAGGCATTGTTTCCCGTATAAATTTAAATATGTATAGTTTATACCACTTCCATAAAAAGTCTGATACTAATATATTTTCAAATATCGTCCAATATCGCTATTACCGTGTTTTTTCGAAAATTCTTGAAAGACTTTATTCACAGGTGCGTTCACTACATTAATACCAATGGAATTTTTAAATGAAAAACATTGGTTTTTCGGCCCAAAACATTCAACTTCCATGGCTATTGCCCGACTGTAGATGTAGTCCATACTAAGCTGCTGCGCAAAAACCAACTACAATAGGAATAGTCCTAGACTTATCTAAAGCATTTGATAACCATTGATCATGAGATACTTCTATACAACTAGAGCATTATGGATCCGTGGTTGTAGTCCTTGAATGGTTTAAGAACTACTTAAGTAACCGAACTCAATATGTTTTATAATAATTGTAATTCAGACGTTAAAATATTGTTTTGTGGTGTATTCCTCAGGAGCCCTATTGGGGCCACTACTCTTTATTTGTAAATGTAATGATACATGTATACTTCAAATGTACTTGACGTTAACTGTTGCGGATGACACCACATATTCTCTACTCGTATAATGACATCAATAGCAAAATAAATGTATTAAAAAGAATTACAAAGAAGTTAATAATTGGATTCAAGGCAACAAACTATCTATAAATTCCAGCAAAACAATTACAATGTTGGCTTGTACAACCTCTAGGATCATCAAAAACCAGGAGACTTAAACATCACTTAATACTAACCATACTAAAGAGTTAAAGCTACTAAAGTTTTTGGGTGTGCTAATGATGAGTGGGTCTTAACATCATGAAAAACCATATCTATTGTTATCAAAAACAGTATCAAAAAATATTGTGTCAATAAATAAACTCAAAGTATCTTTATTCCAATACGTGTTTTAACATCACGTCTAATTGTACTTTATTTTACAGTATCTTAGCTATGGAATTCTCATATGGGGTAACACTTGCAAATCCTACCTGGATAAATCGTTCACTTTCAAAATGGGCAATCCAGATCTATCTCTAATGTCCTACAGAAGTCATACCCGACCCTTATTTTTTTGCAAAACATATTTTCTAACTGTTATCAGATATGTATACACTGGAACTTGGAGTGTTCATGTTCAGATTTTCCATAAATGATCTACCCGTACATCAAAAATATTTCAGACAACACATCTGATTTTCACGACTACCCTACAAGACACGCCAATGGACCTCAACTTGACAAATAATAAGAAACTCTTTTCCCGATAACGCCATCCAAAATACAGGTCCTATTCTTTGGAATACATTGCCAAATTTTATAAAAGAATCCAGACTGAAAACATTTCGCAATCAACTTAAACCAACATTATCAACTTCTGACTTAAAATGTCTTGAGTGCGCGTCCCTTGTCTGTCTTGGTGCTTGTCGTTTGAGTTTTTGTTCAAATTTGATTTACTATAAATGCTTTGGTTTTTTTTAATTTTAATGTTTTATTATTTTAACCTTCTGACATAGTTAACTCCCTCCATAATTTTTTGTTGTGTTTTGATTCGTTTGATGTAATTGGTTGGTATGGAAATAATAAATTGGCATTGGAATTGGAATTGTATTGGAAGAAGGTCGAAATACCTTTCAAACACAACTTAAATGAAGCCTTGTGCACAATGATCTAAATGATATATAATAAACAGTTTTACTGATCTTTACTTGATTTGGTTCAAGCAATGTGGTATGGTCCAAAACAAAATTACATAAATTACACAATTTAAGATTATTCTACTTAAATAAAGAGTTCTCGTATCTATGGTTGAAGGCGTGGCGTTCAAACGATGATATTTCTCACAGCGAAGACCTCCAAAATGACAGTTATGCAAAGTTCACATAAATTAACTCTTCAGGTAGTATTTACCTGGGAATCTTCTCAGCCCTGAAGTACTTTTGTCCAGCAGTTCAAGACGGCAAGTTTAATTAAGTCCCTCGACGACATAATCCACATATATCAGTCCAAGATAATCACCACGAATTTCTATTCTGTCCACATTTTGGAATCCTTTTTGATTCCCAGCCTTTCTCTTCAAAGACGACATAAAATATACAGCCTCTGCTCACATGGAATTTAAAATATAATAATCCTGGCACTGTGTGGAGCTCAACTCTCGCGGGGCGGATTATGTAAGATAAAACTAGCTATCTATAGCTACTTGTTAGAGTGGATTCTGGCAGAGAGTCCTTCCGTTGATATAGTATTTAACTACTCACCGATAGATTCCCCTTCTAACATATTCATTAAATCATCTCATAGCCATAACATACCTTACCCTAGCGACATCGGAATTCATCACCCGAATTACATCACTTCATATACGTGTGTCCCCAAAAAAAAAACGCCACACTGGTGGCAGGCACCATAAGTTTGAACAAAAGCCGTGACTACTTATTCTTGTTGTAAGGTAAGATGGGACTATAATAACTAATATCCTGAAAATTTTCATACAGGAGGTCATATGTTTTTAAGATAATGACCCCAGAAATTAATTAAAACCTGCCAGGAACCCATTAAACCAAATTGAGGTGCTATAACTACAATTACGGCACTCTACGTTTTACGGGCCCAGAACCACCAATATGAATCTCTAAGTCCAACCACCATTTCCATTTTTTTAAAGAAAGCTCGCTGCTGCAAAAGATATTAACATATGAATGTTTCCATTGGTAATAACAGCTAAAACATGCATTTTAAAAACACCACTTAAACGATCGAGTTAGGAAAGTATGATCAACAAACTCGTCGTATTATGTCCAAATTAGACACATTGGATTAGAGCTAATCAGTCAATCATTTTGTTGACGGCACACAAAGTTTATTTTAACCCAAAATTTAATGACAAAATGGATATACTGATATTGTTTTGAGTTTTTGTGTTGAAAATAAGTCTTTACTTTCATAAAGTTGAGAATGTAACATTATTTCAGTAACAGAGCAGTTTGCAGCCCACGCAATTTAGTCACTAATTTTCAGTAACAAGCAAGTTGCAGCCCAACGCATTTATCATTTTATGTGGAGTTTGTCTATGACTTAGTCATAGTTTGTATACCGTCTTGAAACAGATTTATCACCAATAATTTAATGTTTTATTATTTTATTGATTTTTTAGTTTTTTTCTTTTTTTTATCATTATCAGTTGATGTTGTTCTGCAAGAAATTGGGCAGTAAATGTTGATTGCAATTCAATATTTATTTTGCCATGTGTTATTCATTGCCAGTTCTTGTGGTTACCAGTCCTCATTTTTGTAAAATGGTTCTGCGGGTTATCTGATTGTTGGGTCATATCTTAAAAACTGACGCTACGTGATGATCTTTTCAGGGATATTAGGTAAACAGTCCATCTACCTTACAACAAAGAATAAGTAGTCAGGGGCTTTTGTTCAAAACGTATGGCGCTTGTCACCAAGCGTTGCGTTTTGTTTGGGTACCACACGGATATAACTCTCTGGGGGAATTCCCAGATCTTGCAATGTTATAATCTTTAGCATAAAACAAGCTTCTAAGTTAGTATCCTTGGGAAATCCCCACTTCCCTTATTGTGCAATCTAAACACGTGCACTTAGCAAAACAAACTAGGTGTATCCCCCTTTCTCTTTTCTAGTAAACACATAGTTTCCCTGAGAAATCTCTTTCTCAATAAAATTGAGAATAATATTTTTAAAAGTTTAATCAGAAAAATGGAGGCCAAAACATCCCCCCTAAAAGAAAATTGAATGAAATGAAAATTTTCCAAAATCTGGTTTATAACCATCCTCCCCCTTAAAAGAAAATTTGAATGAAATGAAAATTTTCCAAATTGGCTTTATCCATTTTGGACAATTTACAACAGTTTACACAGTGCAATGTTACCACTTTATTAAATGTTCTTGCATTGCTGTCTTCAGTCTATATGACATAAAAATGTAATACTAAATTCCGAACAAATTTAGGAAGCTCTGACACGGCATCTGCCAAGACTTATCTTTCTTTTAAGAGGTCTTATGTCAGATTGTATTCTGGTAGAGTTAAACTCCACATGACAAGTCTTTGAGTTCTATTTTCATCTTGTGGATGAAAATCAACATTCTTGAAAGTGGCCATATTGACATTTACTTTAACACTAAAATTAAAAATTTTGCAATGACACTAGCAATGCAAGACATTCTTTCTCAATTGTTGAGTAGTTTTTTGATGTTTTGTCAAACTTCTTAGAGTAATAACCTACAGGATGATCAAATCATTTCCATCTGCTTGCATGACAACTCCACCACAGCCTACACCACTGGCATCAACTGCCAAAACTGAATTGTTTTTCGGGGCCGCAATTAAAAACCTGGCGCATTCATCAAACTAGATTTGATTTCTCAAACGCTTTTGGCATTGCTCTGACCACACAAAACTTGGGTTCTTATTCAGAAGAATGGTCAGCGGACACGCAATATCTGAGAAATTTGGACAGTTTTTCTGTAATACCCGACCATACCTAAGAATCTAATGAGATCTCTCTTTTGCTCGGGGTGTGCGGGAATTCTCAATTGCTTCAACTTTTTGCAGTGATTGGCCTATTTGCCCTTGTCCGACCACACTGCCCTAGTAGGTGATCATTTGTATGGCAAAATGCACTTGCACCAGATTCACAGTTTAAAACCGGCATGAGATAATTTCTCAATAGCTGATGGAGCTGTCTCATGTGTACTTCCCAGTTTCTAGCTGTACACAAGGAGATCATCGACATAGGCTTCAACAATTTCTAGTCTGCAACTACCTGTTCATAATCTCTGAAATGTTGCGGCAGAATTTTGAGACCAAATGCCATTCTTTGATTGGTATAGGCCATCGGGAGTACAAAAGGCTGAATTTCTTGTGGCACGGTCAGTGAGGGGGAACTTGCCAATTAACCTCAACAAATCAAATTTGTAACAAATTTGGCATTTCCAAACTCTATCTATGCAATCATCAATCCGGGGGATCGGATATGAGTCAGGTTTGGAACACAGGTTGACTTTTCGAAAATCTGTGACAAAAAAAAACCGGAATGAAATCAGAATTTGGAACCAGAATACATGGGAACTCCATTCACATTGCTTTGCCTCTCCTATTCCATTGTCGAACATGTATTTCACCTATTTTGAAATGTTGCAAACTTGATTGGATCACCCTATAAGGATGTTGCTTTACAGGCTCGGAGTACCCTAACAACTATATCAGGGGTTAGGACAGTGTCTCACTGGGTTACATCAGGAAATATGTTTTCCCACTCATGAATAAACTCTTTCAATCACCTGATTGACTCCCGGGAGATGACCTAGTTTCTTGTCTTAAATGACAAGTATGTCAGGAATTTTGCAATGTGACACCATACTCATTTTCTGTGGTTACAGTGCGTCGTGTTCAGGTACAAACTATGTGGGGTCATATGTACATCATCACTACCTTAGATGACATTACACATTGCAGGCCTTTATGTCAAACACCTCTTTCATGTATATCTGTGAGAATTTATGTGAAAAACTGTCGACTTTTACGTCTACCTGGTGTTTTGTCAATAGTCAAGGTCTCCCACTTTGTTCTCAATTCATATGAGTCCAGTACTTAGTGGCTGAAAGGATGCCCTTGTATTGGAAACAGTACCAAAACTTGGTCCCGGTTTGAATCTCGTTCTGGCATCCTTGTCTACCATGTTTCATTTGGCTGGCTCTGTTTGAATTTTGTTGCCAATTTCCCCGTGGCTCTTTGGAGCCGTGTCTGAATTGCGGACACCTAGTCTAACAAATTCACATCAGTATTTTCACACAACCACTTTCTTTCAGTAGTCATGGTCCCCGAACTTTGTGACCAAACCACCAATCAAATGACTGAATCCTACTGACTCCTGCGTAGCAAATAAAAAAAACGGAGATGAACTCCCTCATCCCAACCCTCTCAAATTCAAAAACAATAGGTTTTGATCAGTGGTTTCAATTTTGGTGGTCCTTTCTAGGCCCCTGGGATTCGGGTGGGTATGCTGAAGAACTGTACTGGAAATTCCCAACTGGTCGATGACTGCTTGGAATAAACCTGACATGAAATTGATCCTTGATCAGATGTAATTGATTTTTGGAAAGGCCTACTGGGTGAAAAACATTCTGTTAGAGCTTTCACTATATTCTGGGCCCTAATATTTCTCACGGGTATAGCCTCGGGATCTTGTGGGGACACATGATGCCGTCAGTAAATACTGATTTCCGGACTTGGTCTTTGGAAGGGGTCCTACACAATCTATAATTACTACTAAAGGGTCATCAAATGCTGGTATGGTTGCAGGTGGGGGCGGGGGGGAGAGCAGTAGGAATTTATTGGGCTTGCCCACCATTTGAAATGTGTGAGACAAGTCGTACAATACTCAGACACATCTTTCGGAGTGTCGGCCACCAAAAAGAATCCTAATTTGTCATGGTTTGTCTCACACCTAAGTGTCTGCCATGGGACTATCAGGGACTATGCCTATCCTCCTATGGTATACATTTGGCACTTACAATTTGATGAATCAGGTGGCCGCCATTTCTCATGAGGAACACCATTTTGCTTGTAGAAACATACAGGAATTTGCTCGGATTCCTGTTGCGACAATGCCCTCTCACCTAATTTCTAAGTGCTGGGTCGTTGTGTGCTCATGTACAAGCTTGTCATGGCGTAAAGGGTATCCTTACAGTCCCTAAATCTATCATGCGCAGCGGCTGGATTTTAATTGTTACCAGCTTGTCACTTGTTGTGTCAGGGCTGGAGTTCACAACAGGGAATTTAGTCCTCCCCTCAAGAGGAAGATGGACCTCCAAATGCCTCTAATTGAGAGAAAAGTATCCTCAAAACTTGGGACCAAGTCATCCTCTGCGCTCTTCCTATGGTATGAGTATTTTGATCATCAAATGATCACTGTGTTCCGTGAGGCTTTTCTGCGTGCTTTGACCTAGTTACTGCAAATGCTGGGGAAAAAATTTGGGTCCTCATCGAATTTATCTATTGTACAGAGCACCTGGGAATCTATGGGACCTGGTAGTACTTTTCCCCCTGCCAAATCCATTCCCAACAACATGGATAACCCTTTAACTGGGAGGTTTGTATACCACAATTGTGACAGTTCAGAAACCAGTCTGATTTCAAATTCATTTTGTGAAGAGGGACACTAATCAATCCATACCTACCCCTGAATCAATGAATAGTTCCTGTGGGAACTCTCAATTATAACATGGGAAGTGATCTTCCAATATCATAGACTGTGCGCAGCACATGTCCTGCATGATTCTAATGGGTTTTGGATCTAAACGATCACCTGAAAGTGACAAAATCCCTCCAAAACAAAAGGCTTAAAGTCAGCCCTTACTTTTTCTGTGTCAATGCCTTTTGTTGATTTATGTTCTATGAACAGAAAGAATGAACTTTGGACCTCAAAGTAAATGCAACAACTTATGTGTTGACTCACTTTTGGCTCCTCCTTTTTGAGTGGATAGCCATTATCTGGCCAACACCGTGACCTTGTGGTCCTGTCTTTTTACGGTGATTGCATGTGAACTGTGATTGGGGTCCCATCCCATGTTGGTGATTGAACCATACTTTCTTACTCACTGTTCATGGGAACCTGATGGGATTTCCCATCCTGATGCTACCATGAGAGCTGGGTGTGACACCCGACTTTATTGTTGTAATTGTTGTAACTAGTAAATTCTTGGCTAGCCTACTAGTATGACTTACTTTGTGTGTCACGCATAATCGTCGGCCTTACGGCTGCTTCCGCAAAAACTGTCAATTTTGTTGTCATCAAGAGCTGTTTTTGATGATTCTGGAGTAGACCACATGTTTGGAATCTTCAACTAAATCAACTCCCTAAGTGTGACCAAATTTGCGACTCTTTGAGAGACGCCAGCGAGCAACACTTGGTCTTTACAAGGGCAAATTCAACATGGGATCTGAGTCAGCTTTTCTGACAAGGCCTGAATTTTTGTCTATATGCCTTTGGCACCAATTCATATGCTTTGAGCACTGCCTGCTTAACCTCGTGATAATCACTACACTGTCTAATGACATGGCCGATATATTCTAGGGCTTTTACAATGAACACTGACTGTAGCAAACAAGGTCAAGATCCTGGGCCATTTCAAAGATATTGGCAATTTTCTCAAAGTGTAAGAAGTATTTGTCTCTTCTGTTCTGAAATTTTGGAACCAGGCGAATATTTTACGCCGCATCAAAACCAGGGCTTGGAAGGTCTGACGAGCTGGCCTGACTTTATTGTTTCAATTTTTTCTAACTCGAGTGAGCTCAAGCTCTTTTGTTTATCTGCCATTTCATTTCCTTTTGTTTCATTTCATTTTGAACTTTTCCTTTTGTAAATCTTTGTCTTTTTCATTTGCAATTCCATCTCTTTTTTGTTGCATCTCTTTTGAATTTGCATTGCAATTTTTCTTTTTCCAATTCAATTTCCTTTTCTTTCTGTTCCTTATGACTTGCATTCTAACTTTTCAATTCTAAATTCCTTTGAATGTCCAGCTTTTAACTTGACGGCATCACCAGTGCCCTGTTCCAGAATTTAGATCCTATCCAAATAGAAACTATTCCAAAAACATCTTCCTGGACAAAATTTTTCAATCAAACTATTTTTGGATAACTTGCTTTTCTAGCATGTTTTGCCTCAAGTCCTAAATGCTGAGCTAATTTAATTAACTCAGGCTCTCAGCTCTCAAAAATTCTCCAGTTATTTGACATAGGAACAATCTGGATCAAACTCCATGTGATTGTACTATACAACACAACTATACTAAACTTGAACCAAACTACAATGGTGTCATGTAATCCACACAAAATTTTGTATGGCAAATGTGCACAATTATAACCTTTTTAGGTGTGTTAAATTTTGAACAAAAAGGCTCAAAATTATCTCAAATAATCCCCGGAGACGAGCCCCAATTCTGGTATGGACGTCGTAGAAGTCTAAGGTAAGAAATACTTTCAATAACACAAATAAATGAGCCTTGTGCACAAATGATCTAATTCTATATAATAAAAAGTGTAATGATCTTTACTTGATTTGGTTCAGAATTTGGATGTCAAAACAAAAAGTAATATTAATTACACAATTGAAGATATTATCTTATAAAGAGTTCTAGTATATTGTTGAAGGCGTTGCAGTTCAACGATGAGATGTCCTCACAGGGGGGGGCGAAGACTCAAAATGACAGTATGCAAAGTTCACATAAATTAACTCTTCAGGTAGTATAATCCATGGGAATCGTCTCAGCCTGAAGTAACTTTGTCCAGCAGTTCAAGACGACAAGGACAAATTAAGTCCCTCGACGACATAACCACAGTATATCAGTCCAAGATAATCACCAAGATTTCTATCTGGCCACAGTTTGGAATCCTATTTTGATTCCAGCACTTCAGGCTTCAAAGAGACAGTAGAATAATTACAGCACTATGCTCACATGGAATTCCAAATATAAAAATCCTGGTACTGTGTGAGCCTCAAATCTACATTATTGTAGATTAAAAAAATAGTATCTTCTAGGTACTTGTTAGTAGTGGATGCTGGCAGAGAGTCCTTCCAGTGATATAGTATTAAAATACTCACAGATAGATTCCCATTTCTAACAATATTTCATTACACATCATCATCATGCATAAACATACCTTACCACTCGCGACCAATCGGAATTCATCACCAGAATTACATCACTTAATATATATAACTTATGGGGGAATTCCCAGATCTTGCAAGTTTTGATTTTAAAGCATAACAACAAGCTTCTAAGTTTAGCAATCTTTGGGGAATTCCCCACTTCCTATTGTGCAATCTAAAACAGTGCAATTAGCAAAAAACTGGGGGATTCCCCCTTTCTCTCTTTTATAGTAAACAAAAATACTTTTCCCGTGAGAATTCTTACTCACTAAAATTGAGAAAAGAATATGTTTAAAAGTTAATCAGAAAAATGGAGGCCATAAACATAGCATCAACTAAAATACCATTGCTATTGAATAGCATCGACTCAAAACCATTGCATTGTAATAGGCACACCAAATTACCATTGCTATTGTATAGCATCAACCAAATTACCATGCATTGTAATAGCATAACTCAAATACCATTGCTATTGTAATAGCATCAAATCAAATACCATGCCATTGTAATAGCAACCAATCTCAACTACCATTGTATTGAATAGCATCAACTCAATTACCATGCTATTGTAATAGCATAAAACCAATACCATTGCTATGTTAATAGCAATCACTCAAATACCATTGCCATTGTAATCGCATGAAACTCAAATAACATGCTATTTGTAATCGCTTCAACTCAAATACCATTGCTATTGTAATAGATTCAACTCAAATACATGCTATTGTAATAGCATCAACTCAAACCATATGCATGTAATAGCATCACTTCAAAAATACCATTGCTATTGTAATAGCTCAACTCAAAATACACTTGCTATTGTATAGCATCAACTCAAAACCCAGTGATATTGTAATAGCATCAACTCAAATACCATTGCTATTGTATGTCCTAATTAACCTGCGACCTGTCGGAGCAGACACTTGAGTTTACAATTGCTCATTCACAAAGGGACAACAGTTCGGTGGTTGAACTTGTACATCATTGACATGAATGACCTGGTGTGATCTCGGGTATCATATATCATACCCAAAAACCGGGGGGTGTATTTTTAAATTCATAGGTGAATGAAAGTACTGAAACTGTGCCAAGGGAATTGAGATTTTCTAGCTCATAGTGAGAAGAACTTGCAAAAGGTTTACAGACACAATGCCCAATGCTGTTCATGTCAAAAGGAAGGCGGCATTCTGGCAGGTGGCTTAGGACATAGTAGGTTAAAGGTAAAGGAATAGTCTGGAAAATCCTCATACAGTATTTTTTAATGTAAAATGGTTGTTTTTTTTTTCTACCACAGGGAGTTAAAATAGAATTGCCGCATAGATGAATCAATATTGAATTGCGTTTGCTAAAATATCAAGCGTTATGCTTCTTAGGTTTTGGGTCTTATCACTTAAGGAGCATGCAAGGATCCCTTTACATGTTACCAAAATGCAAAAAAAAAAAAAAAAAAAAAAATGTGTTGTACTTTAGGTTCTGATTTGCAAGTCACTGATAGTGCCTTTAAGCACCCTTGGTTTGTTGATCCGGCAGCAACTCTTTTTAACCAGCTTTACCCTCCACTTGTTGAAATTTAAATGTTCCCCTAAGGCTTATTATAATTTTGATGATTAATTGAAATAAATCGCAAAGGAATCACCGTGCTGTAGTAAGCAGCAATGGACCACGGATAAGCCTTTGGAAAGGCGGCTGATCGGTCTATCATAAGAGAGGGCTCAAGTTGATGCCACCTATTTAAAACGTAACAACAAATATAATGTCAAAGCGTAAAAAAAAACGACAAATAACAAGTCCACAACGAATTGTAAAGGATATTCAGAAATTGAACGCTTATTCATACTGAAAGTATATTTTAATAATGATTTGTTGGTTGCATCCAAAGACTTTACACCTTTGGCAAGACTATAATGTGTTTAGTTATTTTGCAATTACGAAGAATTTAACTCAACTGAAAAACTAATAAAAAAACAAAACACAATTTGGTGTCATAATAATAATACGGTACATATGCACACGCCCTCATATTGTTCCCAAAGTTGAGATCGTTGGTATGACTGGATTTGCCCTTTAATAAATAAAACTCCCTCGAAGTAGTGTAACTGTAGATAATCAACGTGTCTTGAAATACAGAGTTTTCTCATGCGTTATCTCAACTTTAATTTCCCCTTGATAGGTAAAAGTCGAGTTTCATCTAGCTTCTGGTATAGTTGGCTTATTGTTTCTTTGGCGTCAGTGTCAGTGTCATGTTTAAGACTAGTCTTTCGAAAACAAAAACAAAACAAACGGTTTAAAGACCTTCAATCGTATTGCTGAATTTGGTTGTAATGCTAAGCGACTGGTAATAAAATACCAGCGAAAAATTCTAAAAATCAGTTTAGAAGCAATGATTAAACTGACGATTTATGTACACGTTATCAATAATGTATGTTATCTTGTACTATTTTGATTTAAACAAAGAACAAACAAATCAACATTATGGAGAAGATCAAGAATAATCCTTGTGTGGAGTATCAAAAGAACCAATCCTTCATTAAGAAGCAGCATCAGATTACACTTGTTGTTGTGATTAATTAACTAACATTAAGTCTGGAAAGGAAAAAAAAAAAGTACCATAGAGGAACAAACAGATCCCTTCACGCTAGACTTATATCATATAATTCAGGCATAGTGTTACTATAATCACTTTTATTGGTGTAGAAACAATTATTATGTTATTTTTATTTCTCTATTTTATTGGAAAAGAGGTCTCACAGAGAAGTATCAATTATTCTGCAAGAGAAGAAAAATGGAAATTCCTGGCTATATTGAGGATTGTGCCCAGGTGTTGTTATCAGTCTAGAAAGCTACTATAAATAGATTGGGGGGGTTCTAAAGTATGTTGAAAAAAACAGATTGCAAACTAGGTAGTTTCCCAATGATGTCAATAATATTTATTTTGATTAGATACATAACTGTCTAGCGCCGCGCCAATAAATTTACTAATCTAATATTTACTAATCTAATATTATTTTTTTTAGATATAACTCGCTGCGTCGCAGAACGATAGGCCCCTTAAGAGGGCAGGGCTTTTGCAGAGGAGGGAAATTATGGGAGGGTAAAAGTTTTAACAAGTATGCGCCGCAGGCCTATAAAGTCGATTAGCTAACTAGCTTGCGCCGAAGGCCTATAAAGAACGCTTAGCCAATAGAGTGCGCCGCAGGCCTATAAAGATCGCTTAGCCAACTAGATTGCGCGCAGGCTATAAAGATCGCTTAGCAACTGTTGCGCCGCAGGCCTATAAAGAACGCTTAACCAACTGTTTTGCGCCGCAGGCATAAATTACTATACTAATTTTTATGTATATAACTCGCTAGCGTCGCAGACTGATAGCCCCTTAAAGAGGGCAGGGCTTTGAAGCAAGGAGGGAAATTATGGGGGTAAAAGTTTTAACAAGGTTGCGCCGAAGGCCTGTAAAGGCGAGTGATCTACTCGCCCCCAGTCGATTTATGGTTAGGGCGAACGAAAGTCGAGTGATCTACTCGCCCTGTGACTAGGGTGAGGGCGAAAGCCGAGTGATTTACTCTCCCCAGTGACTTAGGGTTAGGGCGAAAGTCAAGTGAATCTACCCCCCCCAGGGACTTAGGGTTAGGGCGAAAGCCGAGTGATATAATCGCTTCAGTGACTTAGGGGTAGGTCATGTTAGAGTTCGGGTTATTGACTCTAACACTAACTATAAACCCAAACCCTAAAACACGAACTCTAACCCTAACCCTAACCCTAACCCTCATCCTATACCCTAACCCTAATCACTAATCCTACCCTAAAACAGAAAAATGTGAGGACCTTTTTCAAAATCTGTATTGGAGTTCTTATGAATACTTCCAGACTCCCCGCAATAATTTACGGATTTTTTTTACATGAGTATGGTGTATCCCAAGTTGATTAGTTCATTAAATGCTTGGGTAATAGTTGAATTTTGTATGGTAGCAGGTGTGTATAAATGCAGCAAATGGACAAGAGATTTCAACAATAAAATCCTGCATGGTATGGCGGTCACGAATGAGAAGATCGGTTGTCTGTGCAGGATAATCCAAAATCCGATTGGCTGTCAAGTAAATAACTGTTATAATCTGATCAGTGAAAATAATCAACATTGGGATGTAGTTTCTGATCTCGTTTCTATATGAGTAACGATTCGTATGTCAGCAATTAAATATCTAAATCAAGGCACCCATCATGATATGGGTATGTTATCAGATGGGGTTATTGTACTTAGATGTGTGGGTAGTTATAAAAATGCAGTAGAGAATGCCTTCTAGTAACGGCTGCGTTTGTTTGAACATAAATCTAATAAGGTCATCATCTAGAGTCAGGTTTGTCCAAATACTTTGTTGACAAAAGCATGATCCATGACATCGGAAAATCCGCCCTTGCGATTTAAGGTTAACCTACCCTATTAACGGTATTAATATAACTCCGTTTGAGGTGAGCTGATAGGGCTAGTATGTGAACGGAAAACTAAAGCTACATTTTCTTGGTTGGCAAACCAAGGCGAAACAGTCATATGAATTCTAAGAGAAGATTTTATCTCGCCATAAGAAACTCATAAATTCACAAGACCGATTGAGGCCAAGGACCTTTCCCCTTTTGATAACTCTACCGTCAGCATCCACGTAATTGTAATGCCCAAAACAAAGGCACCGCACGTAATCAGCTCATGCATCATCCCATAACCTTAATCAGGGAAGATCGCTCCTTTTGGTCATGTGCAGTTGGAATGATGACCTGGAGCGAAACTTGTCTGGGGATAATCAGAGCTTAATGATTGAAGCAAAAAAGCCAACTTTTTAGCAATATTAATTGTAGCTGGATTTAAAATACCAAGCCCACCTTTGCGTTTCGAAAAAAAATTTTATATTCCTATTAGAAGATTTGTTTAGGTGTTGTAGCCCTTCACAGAGTATATTTCACTATGTTGTCCTCCATGGCCAAAGCGGTTTTCATTGGGGGAAAGAAGGCCTTGCAGAAATAATTAAAGTTAAATTTTGAATTTGCCATATACGTTATGGCTTGGAATTTGGATAGATAGATGATAGGCAAATTGCTTTAATTGATTTTTCAGCGTGCTATTAAACTCCGGAATAATGAATTAAGTTTGAGGTCAAGAAGAAGCTTTATCGTCTATTCTAATGATGGATTCTGGCCCAGCCAAGATTTGTAATTTCCACTGTTAACTAATTGTGGTACTGGTTCATCTTGTGAATAATAATATGATTGCAGGGTAATATCTCTTCTGTCCAGTTGTTCCCTGTCCTCTGGCCATGAAGAATAGCGCATTTTCTATGTTTAATATTCATTCCAGTCGCAGCTGAACAAATTTGCAGTTTGCTCACAAATATCAACAAGGTTTCTGTTCGTTAATACTACAAAGGACCAAATGTCATCCACCATATCCCTGAACGGGGATAGGGGCTGGCTTTCTAAGGCGCCATTCCCAGAGAAACCTGCGCACGCCGCAGCTGGCAATGTCAAATATATTGCAATGAAAGGCAACAAAATCAAACCAAAAACGCAAAACTGAAACAAGCAGCCAGATCATTTTGGAACGGTTTAGGAGTTCAATACTTTCTTGACGGTAACAGTGATGTAGCAGAAGGAAGTCCAGATGTTATGTGAGTTCCACAGTGTGGGAGCGGGTGAGAGTTTTAAACTTGGGAACAGTGTGGAAGTTGTGGTCATCCACTGAAGCAGCGCAAGCTGTAGTATTGGTCTATCCATTTAAGCATTTGAAGACAAAGAAATTTATTTTTGTACGAAATCCTCTTGTTCACAGGGCGCCAGTGAAGTTCTTGTAAGTACTGGTGGCCATTGCTCACGTTTTAAGCACGAAAGATCAATTTTGCACATCCATTATGTAAACGCTGCCATTTGCTGACGTATTGTGCATTAGAAAACCAGCTAAGATACATTCCCATAGTCCAGCGTATAAACACAAGAGCGAAAGACGTGGTTTGCATAATTTAATGATAGAGAGAAGGCGATCCGGGGATATTGCGAAGGTTGTGAAAATGATGCCTCTGACAAAGAGGAAAACTTGTGGGCAACAGGTCATTGCATCGGTCATAAGATGTACCCAGTTTCTGTATGACACTAGTGTGGAGGGGTGGATGATTTCATTTCCAATGCAACATCGTACATAGGCATCCAACGTGTGTTGCTAACGAGATGTGAGACCATAAATTCTGTTTTGTCTGTTTAGTTTCAAGAAATTGAAGTCCATCCAGTTCTGATCATTGATGCGTGTTGGTAAAGATGACAAAGCAGAGTCAATTGATGATGGATTACATGGTTCAAAACTACCAAAACAATCTGTATGTATCTGCATACATATGGTATGATAGAGAGTGCTTCTTGATTATTCTGTATATTGGGATGGATTATTATGTGAACCTCGAGGGCCCAATATAGACCCCTGGGGTATCCCTAGTCCATTATCTTTGATAATGGGAGAGGAACCTATTCCTACGTTCTTTTAAAACCATACTCCCACTTACCTCCTCCTCTCTCCCCCTACTCTCATCAATTACACAGCAGACTGTTATACCTGGTAAGTAGGACTTCAACCAGTCAAGGCAATACATTCACCCGACTCACGCGACAATCGGACTTAGCAGAAGATCGTGATTAACCGTGTCGAAGCCGCACCGAGATCGAAGTTTTTGTTTAAACCAGAAACACTATTTGGTTGGACACATGCCCCATGATTTCGTCTTTAACTTTCAATAGCGCAGTTTCCTATATGGCCACGCAAAAGTAGGCAGCTGCAGTCATTCACAAGACCCATGTTTCTGCAGTGGCTGTTAATGTTGCTTACAACAGTTTTTTAATCAGCTTGCGACAAATGGAATGTTAGCTACAGGTCGGTAACTTTTGTCTACTGTGGTTCAAGGATGGTTTTTTGATAAGAGGAGAGTTATGATTGCATGTTTCAGTGAGCTGGGAAAAACACCTGTGGAAATCGGGATCTGGATCTGGATCACATACTCTGAAAAGCTCTAATTAGAGCATCGCTCAGAAGACCGGTTACGAGTGGTGGAACGACATAGTCGAGCTGGAGGCGATTACGGAGTCCAGATTTAAAACTGCTTGATTGGTCACATGCAGCAGGTCCTGGGGGA
>JAMKCH010021703.1:0-22152 GCA_023653785.1 Ophioderma brevispina | reverse complement strand
ATGTTCATATCGGTACAGAAGCAGTCAAAACCAACGTTAAGTTGGATTAACTTGATTTGAATTCTCACTATGGGTGGTTTAAGGATACACAAATACAAGACCAGTGAGTGATAGGAATATAAAATAAACACTGACTGAACAGTATGTTTTGTAAAGAGTGTAGTTATTCATTTTCTCAGTTGTTTAAAACATATGTTTTTAAGTATGTTTTCTGAAGCATTTCAGAGCAATATCCTAATCTGGACAAAAGGACCTTATTTTTTTGTTATCAATTCAAAAGATTTTGAAAATTCCCAATATTCCCGAAAATTCATTAAAATGCCCATACAATTCCCGTTAATTCCCAAAATTCCCATGGAAATTTTCCGCCTCTGAAAATTCCCGGGAATTTTGCAAAACATATATCAATAATAATAATGGCGAAGGTAACAATAATAGTAATAGCCAGGGGCACTTCCCCCATTTTGAAGGTGAGGCGTATGTACGTGATTGTCACCAACATCCCTATTTTTTTGAAAAATTCACCCAAAGATTGCATATTCTTAAAAATTTACCACTGTCACCCAAACGAGGGGTTGAAAATTCAGTTTCACCCATAGAGCTGGAATAATAAACAATGAGGGAATCGGCCGTTTTATTGAATAGGCCAGCAGAGTAACCGATTTCTCTCACACCTCTGCGCGCCACCTTGTTGTGCGCAAACAGCCGCTGCGTCGTCGCTGGTTACTGCACAGCACACGCACTACAAATTGGGCGTCACGCGTTATGTTATCAATGGCATTTCCCCAGTGTTCCATGTCCGATTCGACCGCTTTTTCTGCTATAATTATGCGAAACTCAATCGATGAAAGAAAACCATGCATCTAAAAAATTCCTGCATTCCTAATGCACAAAAAGTCTCCCGATGACCCCTGTAAATTTTGCTTAGGAAAAGAGATATTGAGTCCGAGTGATTAGCGTGTGGATCGGTTGTTATAGTTGCGTTGTTTCACCGCTTAAGTAGGACGAACGTTAAAATACGCCGTGTTTCCTAAATATTGCGTTAAGGATTTTCCAAATACGACGATACGTTAAACCAAAACATGATAATGAAGCGTATGCTCATTATAATACTTTTGGGCACCTTGCTTTTGGTTACGTGTTTCGGGAGAATTCTGGTCTGGGTATATTTAGTCGTTGGGTTTCACCCAAAGACCTATATTTTTTAAAAATTAGCACTAGTTCACACAAAGACCCCCATTTGGGGAAATTTTTGCAATTTTGTCAACCGAAAAAGCTCCTCTTTTGCGGCAATTGCCGTCTCTTTCAAGGATCCCTATTTTTTTGGAGGCCTCTCCTTGTCACCGAATTCCCCTGGGTTTGGAAAGCGCAACCTTACACCCGTCCATTTCATACGTGAGTGCTCCGGGAGTAATAGTAATATAGTAATAAGGAGTTAATAGCAGAGTAATAGTTAGTAATAGTAGTATAGTATATAGTTTAGTAGTAGTAGTAGTAGTAGTCAGTAGTAGTAGTTAGTAGTAGTAGTAGTAGTAGTAGTAGTAGTGTAGTAGTAGTAGTAGTAGCATAGTAGTAGCAGTAGTAGTAGACAGTAGGAGAGCAGTAGTAGTAGTAGCAGTAGCAGTAGTAGCAGCAGAAGAAGTAGCAGCAGTAGTAGGTATAGTAGTAGTAGACGGTAGTAGTAATATAGTATAGTAGTAGTGGTAGCGGGGTCGTACACATATTGACTGTCCATGAGGGCCATAGTCAAATCCATTGACCCGAAACTAGTACGGTCTCGAGATTCACCGAGGTCAATAGATTTGACTATGGCCAGAATAAAGGGCAGTTCTCATATTTGTTTATTATACTCAAGATAGATCCTTTTTGCTGCAGTAACGAGACTACAGCTGGGCAGAAAATTTGTTTTTGAAACTATAACCGGTCAATGAGTTACTATACCGGTCCAAAAATTACTATACCGGTCCAAAAGTTACTATACCGGTCCAAAAAATATATACGGGGCAGAAAGTTAATATACCGCGGCAGAAAAAGAAAAAAGGTACTATACGCATTTTACGCGAAAATAGTGAAACTATACCATGTATGTGACTTTCATTTAACCAATCAGATGACAAGGATCTTTCTATGAGGTATTAATAGTAGTAAGTAGGCCTAGTAGTAGTAGCTCATAGTAATAAAGTAGTAGTTAAAGTAGTATAGTAGTAGCAGACGTAAAACAGCAATCAAAAGCAACCTAGATGTTTAAGCTTCAGCTTTTTCTTACCTTGTCTTTGATTGGCTAAATATCTCATAACATATGAATAACCAATGAAATCGGTCGAGATCTACAGATTAAACAAATTTGCTTAAACCGATACAGGTGCAAGTAATCAACACGTCGCCTACGGCAAATATTGATTTGTGTGAAACATCAAGGTCAAATTAAATCACCTTTATGAATGGAATGTTTCCTTTTTGGCATTCGTCATAAGGAAATAAAAAAACAAAAAAAAAAAAAAGATTTATTGAAATTTGTCAACAAAAGTGATATGCGGTATATACAACAAACACATACTGGAAAACAGACTGTATTTTGGTTTTGTTGTTTATTTTGGTTATGTTGTTTTTTTTTACCTACCCTTATTATAAAACTCGTTTTGACAATCTTGTATCAAATATCAACAATCTAACATTAAAGGTGCAAGAGAGATTTCAAGTCTTCACTATATCTTTGCTCCTGCCAGGAAATTAGAAATTTCCTATTTTTGGACCAAAGAAACAGTTCTCAGCTTAAATCCTTCAGATGGGGATATTTTGATAGAAAGCTTTAAAAAAATTTTTTTAGCCCCCCCACCCCCCCCCCCCCCCCCTACCCCCCCCCCCCGTAGGAAGAGAAAAAATGGTTGGACATTTTGCCAAAATCACCAAATTTGGGCAAAAATCGGCCGATTTAGGCCATTTTTTAGGAATCTCCAAATGTTTGATATTTTGCCCCTCAGAATGTCATTTTGCCCCCCCCCCGACAATGAAGTCTGGCGCCGCACCTACCGTTGCAAAAATCAGAATTCTTAATAGGGCACCTGTTATTTGAAATCTCTCGTTGCACCTTTAATGGGTTAAAATGTAACACCTTGTGTTAAAAATACACAGCTAGCATTTTAGGCCTAAATCTTTTAGAGTAGATATATAAAACAGTTGAGGAAATATGTTGTTTGAAACCAGTTGTGGGTATTAATGCTTGCCAAACAAAGCTCTCTGGAACTTTGATTATTGACCTTCAAACTAAGACTGGTATACCTAAATACTCAATTCAAATAATTGCTATGTCATACGCTGTCGTACCTCTCCAACACGTCTACTTCCTGGGGTCCACTTACTTTGTTCTGTGCCCAAGCTAGAGAACTCAACTTTAGTTTGGGTAGGGTTTGCGGCGAAACGCCGTACTTGAGGGCTTATCAATTTTATGGACCTTAGGAACTGAATTTTTAAAAAAAAAAAAAAAAAAAAAAAAAAAAAAAAAAAAAAAAAAAAAAAAATCCCCCCAAATTCCACATTTTTAGCCTTGGAGATAAAATTGTGAATTTTGTGCCAATAGGGTTATTAAGAGCTGAAGCAACTTGTACAGAGGTCTAAAGAAACCGTATAAGAGGTGTCGAACGGGTGGATCTGACCGCGCTCACTACACATACCGCGTCCATAAAACCGGACCGCATTTAGGTCAGGTCCCCCAACCCCAGGTTCTATGTTTCGCTTCCCTTACCCAGGTTATAGTGAATTGTCCCGCCACGACCGATCTTCCAACATGTGAACCAAGCCGTTTCCATTAAACGGCGAGGCAGGCTACTTACCAGGAAAATATCGATGGAATTATTGACTTGAAAA
Source organism: Ophioderma brevispina (assembly GCA_023653785.1). NCBI lineage: Eukaryota > Metazoa > Echinodermata > Ophiuroidea > Amphilepidida > Ophiodermatidae > Ophioderma > Ophioderma brevispina. The sequence goes on along the minus strand of JAMKCH010021703.1, from coordinate 18,288 downwards.
CAGGCCACCACAAAAATAATTCTGTTAACCATATCCATTGTACGCTAACATTAACTCCATGTTCCTCAGACTGGCCCCCTGATTACATTATAACCTTACTGTAAAATCGCTGAAATGTTATTACATTAAGACCCATGTTATTTAACCGGTGACAAAGAAGTCTTAACCAAAGAGCCTGCAGACTAAAAGGAAATCTTATTAATTGCCGGAGAGTTGAAAGAACGTATAAAAATACACGTGGCCTCTGCAATATGCTACTAGCCACACTCCATTGATTTTAACATATTATAGCTTTGTGATCCATTCACTTGCCGATTCATTTCCAGGTCGCGATTTTGTTTTTCAAACCTTTTTCATTTCAACTAATACCAAATGGTTTGATTCCCGCTCTTTTCACAATTGAACATCAAAATAGCTGCCTTCCAGTCATTTGCAAAAAGTATTCGATTGGGTCTGGATTTTAGATAGGTTTGCACCGAGCAGCTTATACTTTTGCAAGGACAGTATACTGTTTGATTATAAATGACCGCAGGTTGGACAAAAGATCACATATTTTGGACACCTGGCACATATATCCCCTAAGACGTAGCATCCTTCTTTGATCATCATCCCTGCCTATCCCAGCACCAAAGATCGCCCTTCATCATAAACGTACTATAGTATCCACAAAGGGTGTAATGTCGTCTTGCAATATTCGGTACTTTGTTGGATACCTCTATGTATTTTCAAACCGATTTTCTTGCTTCTTTGTTTAATCTTTTTTGTTGAACCGCCATGGCACGGATAAAGGGACAATCTACACGGCAGCTCAGATCCAGATCGGATCCGTTTCCCCGAGATCCAGATCACGGGAGACCGTTTATAGAACTCTACACGGCGCAGTGAGTGCGAAAGTACAGCGACCTTTCGAAGCGTAAAGTGTACAAATGCTACGCGTAACCTTGGTGATCGAGGAATACTTTACGCGTAACCTAAAAGTACGCGCTTAAAGTGCAGCGACACTAACCAAGCGTGTGCACACCATGTACGCGTTGCAGATCTGGATCAAGTTTGGCCGTTGCCGTGTAGACGCAAATTGGATACGAGATCTGGATCCGATCTGGATCTGCGCTGCCGTGTAGATTGCCCCATAGTTGTCAAGGCGGCAACATCATCTGCTAACCTCACGTCTGTAAACCATTTTCTATGACGTTGACTCATTTTTCAAATCAGGTCTAATCTTTGAAACACTTCCTCCATGGGGTAGCGTATAATAACAAATACATCCCTAAAGACTACCCCTAACCTGAACCCCTACGAATTCTGTACCTAAACCCTAGTTTTATTTTTTCTGGCAAAGCAGCTGACTCACAATTGTTTTTGAAAATAACCGTCAATTTTTATAGCAATATGAAGAAAAGAGTAACATAAGAAAACGTGTCATAATCCTGATCAAAATTCGTATGACCGTGTTCATTCTGAATAGAGAGTTTAAAAGAGCTTCAAACACGTTTACGTATAAATGTCAAATTTTCGAATATCAGTCTGTTTAATCGGCTTCGGTAGTGTCTCTTCTTATCTTTTTTTTTTTAATTTATGCAAATATTAAAGCCATTGCACTTTCTATACATCAGTAGTATCTACGCTAGGGTGCTATGAATTCGAGGCCAATCTCCGGTGAAGTACCTACAGCCTATACCCCCTTAAACCTCACATCTATCATCTATTATTCATAATATCTTTGATATCACAAGAAATTAAATTCATTTTCATGAATAATAGATATTATCATGCATTGCGTGCGACTGATATAGCGTAGATTTATGGAATGTATGACCCCATTGAAATACGGAGAAAATATATCGACTAATAGGTCGAGGTTGGTGAATGAATTAATGGAAATCGATAGAGTTAGATTTTATTAAACAATACAAACCATATTTGAAAGCTGAAAACGTAAAGCCCTTTGAATTACTATTATATTACAATGTTGCCATGGGCGTTATATCTGGCACTACTTGTGTGGTTTGTTAAACAGTGCTCGCGCTTATTTGTAATAGAGGCTACACGGTAGTGCCTCCGCTGACGTTATGTAGACATGTCCTCAGTATGACTTGCTTATAGAAAATGTCTCATATTTTGCCTTCCATATTTGTTTCTTACTGAGAACATGTCTACCTGCCGTCACTAAGGCACTGCACGGTCATGCCTTATCAGAAGAGGGCGCAAATCTGACAATTCTCGGAAATCTGCACTCAAAGATATGTCTTGATTTAGTAAAACGTGTCTTGCAATGAAGATATTCTAAACTGAGTATGTGTCGTGCATGGAGATATGTCTTATCTGCGTTGAAGGGGCTTGTGTGAAGACTGGCTTAACTAATGTGTCATGCGTGGAGACTGTCTTAACTTGATGGCAGTGTCTCGCGTGGAGTAATTTCTTACCTGATTAGATGAAGCGTCTTTCGTGGAGACATGGCTTAACTAATTTAAGTGTCTCGCGTGGATATAATGTCTTACCCCTGAAGTAAGTTGAAGTGTCTTGCGTGGAGATATGTCTTAACTGATTAGAAGTGTCTTGCATGGAGATATTCTTACTGAGTAGATGAAGTGTTTTCGTGGAGACATGTCTTAACTGATTAGAAGTGTCTTTCGTGGAGATATGTCTTACCTAGTAGATTAAGTGCTTTCGTGGAGACATGTCTTAACTGATTAGAAGTGTCTTTTTCTGTGTAGACATGTCTTAATTGATAGAAAGTGTCTTGCGTGGAGATACGTCTTATTTTAAACATGTCCTTTATGGCAGCATCTACCTAGGCAAATAATTCACTAAAATACGTGTGACACACTAACGCTGTCAGAAATGTCCGTAAAATTGCGTCAAATTACGGACTCCGTAAAATGTTCCCATAAAAATACGGAATTTGTTAGTATAGCATAAATGTTTTATTCTAATTAGTGTGGTTGCAACCAACTTCATCCACCCAAAATCTACACCTAATTGAACACATTCACGTATATCCTTATATCTCCCACAACCGTGTACATCTATCTGAACTCGTGTTAAAAGTTCTGTTTATTTTACGGAACAAAAAGGATGTCTGGAAATTTGGCTGCCAAACGCTTTATTTTCGTTCTGTACTCTGATAGCAAAATTTTCCAAACATTTTATTTTACCTTAGACACATATCTTAGCTTATAGCTCTTTGACAAAATATAAATGCAGAATTGAAAATAAACAAAGACGTCTTTAATGTGATCTTTTCTTATTTGAATATGAGAATCGGATTCGATCGTTTACTCGTTCATGACATTTTCTAACTTATCACATTGTTTTAAAAATTAATACAGTCGATTGGAATTTGGTATGGTGGGCAAAGTTGTTTAAAACTAGAGCTACTACCTGGCAACACGTACAATGGTGCCTAAAATGGCAACACCGTTAATGAGAGTCCGATACCAATTTCGTCTCTGCGCAAACAGATCAATTCCTGTTTAGGTCGTACTTGCAGGCTCAGTTGCATCGAAGCACATGCTGCTACATCCGCTGAGCACTATTTCTTCTGATACCCAGCTTTCCTGAATCTGATCTGGAGATGGAAACATGATGGATAATGCAGTATTGTACAAGTTGATTAGTTATTTATGACTAATTTGATTGAATATCAAAGACTATGAGTGAAGGTTGTAGAAGTGGCGGTAATGCATTAGGAATTGACGCCACTTGGTTAATGAGAATTTTGAGGAGAATTTGTCAGTATGAGCGACGAAGACTCGGAATCAGTTACGTCTGAAGAAAATCCAGGTAGGTCATTTTTTTCTTTTGAATTGAATATAAAATTATGCAAAATGTATGTTTTAGTAATTATCTTACTTTTGCAGATAGTTTGTCCATTGCTATCGTGAGAACCAATTGGGTAGCTTTTTTCTTAAGTCCATAATTATGTTAACTCCAGGCACATGTAGAGATTTCAAAGTATCCATATTGATCATTATGTAAATTCATATCGCTCATTCATTCTGTCCAACATTTCTTACTTGATATTTGACTTCAGAACTACCATTAAAGTGTAAACAAAGGCATTGTTTACGCGAAATTACCCGCCCTTTTGCAGTTCCGCCCATGTGGATTTGTTGGTAAAAATGTGTAACATAGTAAAAGTAAAATGAACAAAATATGAGGAAAAAATAAATATATATACACATTCTGTTAAAATATATGGAAATAAAACATGTTAATGCCATTAAACATGAAAAAAAAACTAAAAACTGGCCATTTGACTAAGTGTCTGCCTTAATACCCCCTTAAGGATTGCCTAATCAACTCATTTGAATGCATTTTTCATTCTCATTCCGAACTTGATGCTTTGTTTCTATCGTATTGTTTGAACCAGTCTGTTTTATTACGCGAGGTACTATTTCCCGGTATACTTTAAAATTCATGCAACTCAAGTTTTTTTCAATATTTATTATTCATTATTAAAAAAATCTCAGTTGTATTTTGTTTCTTAGATACCATGCATATCTATAGCTTTACAATTAAATCCGTTTCGTCTAAATTTTTTTTCATTTAAACATAATAGCAAATGGTACAAGGAGTGTCATAATGGATACAAACTGCAGGGGGTACAACGTATGCATATTGTTGTAGGAGAAAATATCCAAAAGCGCAAAAGTTTTTCTCATTTATTTTTTTATTTAGTTTGAATCTGAATTTATTAATCCTGATAATATAGCACCTAAATTAGAAAAAAGAGCAATTATGTCATTATCAAACGAAAAATTCAATAGATAAAATTTTAATGGGAAAACAACTATGATATACATCAAATATACACAATTTTTAAGCGAAAAATATAAGTAGAAATTTCAAACATATTGTGAAAAAGAGAGAGAAAGACAACCCTGTTACTTCCATACTACAGGCTGATTCAAAAAGAAGTTTACTCATTTTTGTCGTGGTTTAGTAAAAAATCTAAAAGGAAGTCACTGTAGAGTAACCTATCATCGCAAAGAGCAATTTCTGGAGGTCTAAATTAAAAAAAGAATGTTTGAATTTGCACATGCCAAACCCGGGTTATATTCATTTGAATAAAATCACCCATTTTACTGACTGCACACATCTGGGTGCATCAGTTTTTTTTTTCAGGACAAATCAATAAAGCGTAAAAAAGACAGATCCATTGGTTCGCAACTTTTATTGTCAAAATGAAAGTTTTGCCTTTATATTCAAGAACCATAAATCAGGCGAAAATTCAGTTCATCTTCCTTTTTCATCAAGCATTGTAATATAACTAGTTTTCATCATAAACTCATCTGTTTCTGCAATTATTTCTGATCAAGAATTACAAAACATGCAATGATTTGTTTCTTCTAAGAAAACTCTACCAAGAGGAAACAGTGCTAGACACTCGCGAGATTCAAAATTCTATATCATTTAAAATTGTCAGCATTTAGAATTTTGCTCTTGATTGATGGATTTTTTAGTATAAAAGAAAAAAACGATTTTGCCATTGAAAGTTGCAAACCAATGGAGACTTTTATTCACGCATTAGTGATTTGGTGTAAATAGCAACTGAAGCAAGTTACCCAGATGTGTACAGTCAGGAAAATGGGTGGTTTTATTCAAATTAGTATAACTCGGATTTGGCACGAGCAAATTCATTTTTTTTTTAATTTAGACATTCAGAAACTGCTCTTTCTAATGGTATATTAGTTTACAAGGAATTTCTTACAGATTTTTTACTACACTACAATAAAAATGAGTAAACTTCTTTTTGAATCAGCCTGTATGCCATGGGGATACATGTATACCTGAATCATCAGCTGTGAGGATCTGCGTGTATGTATCGGTGAAGTCTTTATCTTTCCTGGATTCAGATGCCTTTAACCTAATCTTAAGTATCAGTTTTTCAATGTAGCGTTGATGTTTAGACCTGAAAAGGAAATGAAATACTTCTAAGAACCTAAACGTAAAAATAGACATGTAAATTTGGGGTTTTAGCCTACAAATTTAGCTAACAAAATTACAATGCATTTGTGCCATTTTAACATGTTTAATGTGTCACAGCGTGCCTCTTTTCGCTATCGTTTGTGCTCACAGATATGGTTTTGCCCATCTCAGGTTTTGCCAAAACGGAGCCAGTTACTTATTTTCAACCAATATGAGGAAGAAAATGTTAATTGTGCAGGGTCGCATTGTGGAATTTTGTTTTGAAAACTAACTCGAGTGGCTTTGTTATGATATTGAATATATTGATCAATGGGATTGATCAATGCCAGAGTAATTTTGTTTATGAAAATTGTTTTTGTTTAATTTTGCCATTGATTTTCTATCTTCTTAAACTTATAGGTAGCAAAGTTTAGGCCAATATCATACGTCCAAATGACTTGTAAAATGTACTCTGTAAATATTTGGACCTAATTTGTAATTTGTAATAATTATGCACCTTGTATATTGAAGTTTTCCCCCACGTATTTCTATTAGGTAGGCTTTATGCCCGATTATCAAAATGTACTTTGTTATTAATGGTAATTAGTAAGTTTGGTAAAGCTCTATGAAAAGTGATAGTAGTAACAAATTACACATTGTACTCCGCAATTGCATGATAAATACGTCATGGCTCTACAGATGAGTGGGAAATGTTAACATATATATTGTACCAGTTATTTCAAACAGTATAGCAGTAAACTGATAAATGACAAATCTATGCAAGGCATGTAGGCTTTCAATTCTGAAATGTTCCGCACCTGCGTTTCTTATTTTTAGCTCAATAAGATCTCGTGTAAAGACATTTTTTCGAAGCTCATAGGCAAACAGTGTTCAAATCATGTAATCACTTCATCATTATCGCTGATTACGCTCCATCTTATATAAGGGCCTTTTCTGTTATTTTAATGTGCAACGGTGTAGTCGAATATTTGACACGAGTAAAATGGCGGTTTATACTGCGTTAAGCATGTCGCATTTGGAGACTAAAAGATGAGATTGTTTTGTTTTGGCTATCTTAGATGGTGCCATAATGGATGGCATCCTATTTTTTTTATCGCAATGGATACCTAAAACGGTAAAGAATAGGGCACTCAAATCAGTTGACTCTTCACGCAACATTAGTTTCACGTTTTCGTCTAGATAGCCCGGACTTTGGCTCCGGGCGGAACATGTCTCTTATAGGCTTTTACACTGGTTTTAAAAAAAGGGCGCATTTTTCTGGATATTTCCCCGTGCGTCTTTGAATGCAGCTAATTAAACTGAGCATGCATTAAGAAGGTTGAAGAAACTGATGATGAAATGCTGGACATTCCACATATTTTAGAATGTAACATTTTTAGTATACAAAGTACTTCATTTGTTAAGACGCTATATAAAGCTAAGTAACGGAGCACTTAACGCCAAGGTGAACGATATAGGTGTAATGTACGCATATGAGATACGTTTGTTTATATCATTATCACAAGAACATAGCACAGTGTATACATCCCGTTCTCGGCTTACGCACTTAGGTTGAACCTGGAATATATACATTACACGATTGGGCGTCACTTAGGAATCATCTTTTGTGGAGAAGGAGATAAAGTGACTTCTGAGATAGGGTATGATAGTCTGAGAGATTATATGAAAAATGTAGAAAAAAGAAAAACTAACGAGGGTTATAAAGTTGTATAGACGCGCGATATAGTACCGTAACATGATAATGTTGCCTGTTTTTATTTTTATATCGTCCACCGGTAGTATACAAGATTGTCTAGGAACAGTTCAAGAGTTAAAGAGACACTGGCACATTTGAAAAACAGTGCGCCCTCAAGATTTTTCAAAATCGATATTTTTTGCATGGTTGTAAAGCTTTTTATATACAAAAGCCCTCACCCGAAATGATTAAGACCAAATCAGCTTCCTTATGGGTAAACAGAACGATTTTATAATTTAGCGTCGCCGGCGACGTTAAATTCAGCAGACGACGAAAAGGCTTTTAACACAAGAACACGCACTCCGTATGCATGTTTCTCACGCTATGCACACTGTTTGACCGGTCTATAACCTTGTGGTTTTAATATCAGTGAGTACGAGTCAAAAATATTCATGTAATATACACATTTGTTGATTAAAGTTATGGAAAACTTAAAAGTTGGCCTACAAATTACCTGGATGTCTTTATCCTCATATCAATGTCACTATCTGTTTTGGGGTATGTTATTTTTATGTGTAAAATATATCTCTGTTCTTCAAATGGCCTAGACTATCATTTGAGAGCAAATTGAAGAAATTTCATATTTTGTGAAAATGTGCCAGTGCCGCTTTAACGGGGTCTCACTTACTGTCTGGCAAACCTTTTAAACATTTTAACAAATCTAAAATATAGATCAAACATACTTGTTTCTAATAATTATTATTAATTTCTGTATCGTTTTTCTTAATGATGGTCATTATTTACTGGGACTAATATACAAGTGTTTGCTTTAAACTTATAATTATATGCAAAACGGTTACAAACAGAGACAATTTATGATGTCCATTGTTGTATCGATTGCTCAAGTACAATGCTTGCTATGGTATCAAAATGTTAACAAGATTTAAATATACATTACACTTCTGTTAAGAGTACAGTGAAAGTACATTTAGCACCCCCATTTCTGTTCATTGTGAGAATAATTCGCATTTCTCCAGTTTAATAAATGGCATACAAAGATGCTATTCAACTATTTGTGAACTTTAGAATTATTTTTAATAAATGAAAATTATGCAGTCTTGTCATCTTTTGAAGTAAGATGAATAAGAAATTAAATTTGCATAGCAATTTGGCGACCAAACAAGACAACGATGAAAATGATTCTAATACAACAAGTGGTTTCCTTCTCTTTAAGGATTCACACCGGTAAATAACATGAGAAACAGAGGCAAATCCAGGCCCCTCTGCAAATGTCGGTGTTTTTATGCGGACCGCCGTTTCTAAGTGTACCCTAAAAACTGAGACAAATGGTGAGATCTGGATTAAAAATCATGCTTGCTATCAATATTAAGTATAAAATCAGTAAGAATATCAAAAAGGTTGGCATTGATACTTTTATTTTGATCTGATATACCAATTTTAACCGCGTTCTTACAGGGAACACTAAAAGTGACCTGATCTCCAGGGTCCATGGTGCATGCTAGTCTCCACGGTCCAGTAGCTCGAAAAGGAGAAGATATGATGATCTTCAAGCAGAATGTTAGCTTTAAGGTCTGAGATGGTACACTGAGGAGAAAATGACATTTTCATCTCGCCCATTTTATACAGGAACGAATAGAGCTTGTATTAACCGATGTGAAACCTTAACTGATACTGATGGTAAACTTTATACATGAAGTTATTATATGCCCGCAATAGTAACTAGCTATAAAGAATGATATAATGTATTGAAGTTCGGTAAATGATGAATTTTTTTATCATATGGCTAGACGTAAGCAGTCGCTTTAGTCAGTTGCAAAAAAAAATGTCTTAGATTTCTTTTAAAATATTACGCATCAAAATACCTTTGAAATAAAGCTATAGATTTGGTGGAAGCGGTGGGAAGGGCCCTCAATTTTTTACAACAAGGTTACATTTTTGTAATCATTGCTGACCGATAATTAACAAACAATTCATAGGGATAAGCTATATATATATATATTTAATCATTAACATTATGAACTAGACTTGTTTTAGTTTTATCCGGATCCGAACAATTAACAAAATGGCCTATGGGCAACTGAAATATACAAAAATGTAAGAAAATGTTCTATATTGATTGGTTACTCAGAGGTTATATCATGTCATAATTAAGTAGTGGGCCATCATAGATACTTTAGAAAAGAATGTACTGATATTAATGTTAAAATAGCTGTAAAAAGGCATTGAAATGAATCGGCACATAATTTATGGTGTATGGAAGATAACCGCAACGTAGCCATTTTAAAAGTTACAAGTTTTTAATAATTTGGTCGATGACTTTTTTTTACTCTTATTGCTCTGTGGTCATGAACAAGCAATTGGTACTTTACAGTAAATACATGTCCCACGATGTCCAAGATTGAGCGAAATCGTCATCTTCTCTTAAATTATCTCGTTTATATTCACTTGTCTTTCTTCAGGTGACTACCAAGATGCCACTATGAGTTCTTCAATTGACAACGACTTCCGGTTGAAACGACTTCCGGTACCTAATGTCTTTGAAAACAAGCTTGGATTAGCCGAAGATCTGAAATATCTGTCACGCATGCCCGAACTGTGTGACGTCACGTTTCTAGTTGGGGAGAATAAAGAACATGTATGCGCTGTGAGAGCGATTCTTGCCGCAAGAAGCAGGTCTGTATATTGGTTTGTAATCAATACAATGACCTCTACACATGGATAGCGGGTGTGAGTCGCCGAGTGAAACAACAGGAAGTTGCGTTTCTACCTTGGCAATATGGTGGGAAACAATGCATACACCTTGTCAAAATTAAAGGAATTTTGTATAACAATAGAACATCTGTGCACCAGCAGGTGTATGCATTGTTTCCTGTCATATTGCCAAGGTAGAAAAGCAACTTCCTGTTGTTTCACTGTTTCACTCGGCGAACATTCAACTGTGCGGCAGCCAGCTATCCATGTGTAGAGGTCAGTGGTTCTGTTAGACAATTCCGGTTTATCCTGTACGGTATGCCCAAATAACCGTGACGACCAGGATGACGAAAAATGTTAGAAAAATATGAAATTCTGTTTGACATTTTAAAACTGTTAATATCAATGATCAAGCGTTTACATAAACTTTATTTTTCTTGTGTTAAATGTGCAGTATACTTGATTATTATACAAGGAAAAAAACAATAACAATATAAAGTATTTATGCTAATGTATGACTTATGAATGACACTTTGATGTAAATGTAGAAATCTCCTTAGGTCCATTTTGGACCCTTTTCTTATGAAGCACAGCGTTTACTCTCGACTATCGATTCGAGTGCAATAAAGCTTATATATAAAACCTTGGTCATTCGTAATTACGATACATATCGCTCTATTTTCGCGCAGTCTTCATATTCTTTATATTCAAAATGACAACAACTATATTGGAGGCTTATTGAGATTGAGACTATCAAAGAGAATTATGTCTGAAATCCGTACCTGGCAAAATGTTTGGTAGATTTATCATGCATCCAGCAAGTACTTGATGTAAATATTTGTCTAACATTCAATAATTGTTTTAGTTTTCAGCCGGGAAATATGCAGCCTACATTGTTAGCTGTCCCACAAGGTTCAGTACCCGGCCACCTTTTGCAGTTTTGTCTGAATACTAGACAATTTTTTCTCTTATTTTTTTTTTACATTATTCAGAGTGTTTCATAAGCTGTTATACACTGCGTCACGTGGTACGACTCCCAAGAAGAAACGCTCAAACCATTCAGAGTCTCGCTTCAGAATGCCTTTCTTAGGTCGCCGTAACAACCTGAGTGTGACGCTCGGGAATGGTGAAACCGATTCAAACGGCACAGTGAAATGTCCGAGAATTATTACAGTGGAAGAGTTTGACGTTGATGTATTTCAACAACTAATAGAATATTGCCATACTGGTTGCGTAACGCTCTGTGCAGATACTGTGCTTGGTAAGTTCAGTTGTGTAATTTAAGTAGTGCCAAAATAGGATATTTTTGCATGCATACAAAGTTTTGTTGTTTTTCAACATGGTTAATACTAACTCATTGTCTGTGTACATTTTGCTCCTGTCAGGATTCATTTTACCTTTTCCGTCCATTTTTCAGAGACATTGAAAGTTATTCCACGCTTGGTTTATTTTCATGTTATTTTGAATATATTGATGTATAGATGTGTTAGTTATGTCTTGTAGATGATAGGCCATCAGAATTCCTCCCCGTCTTCTGCAAAATAAAGACAATTAGGGCGTCACTGTAATGATGATGTAGAAAACGAAGGGGTCCCTTTGTAAGTGTGGTATGCTTGTGTATAACGTAAATTTAATTCTTACATGACGACATTTTCCACTACAGGTCTGATGAATGCGTCTGACCAGTACGGTTTAGACGAACTACGACGAGTATGTATTGAATACATGAACAATTGCATCAATTTGGAGACGGTCTGCTTATTACTAAGATCAGCAGAGAGGTACATCCAGTATAAGGCCACTAAGTCACTGGTGCAAAAGGTACGAAATGCAACAATTGTTTCGAAATCTGTTGGTAAATTAAGCATTGACGATGCAGTTGTTAAATGGCTCTGACGGTATTGTTATATTGGCCTCCATTTTTGTGATTAATAATATTAATTTGATTCTCAATTTTATTTGAGAAAAGTTTCTCATGGAAAAGCACTTTGTTTATAATGGAAATCCCCTTTTGCTATATTGAGATTAGACCAGGCGTTATTTACTAGATTGTGCAAGAGAAGAAAGTGGAATTCCCCTAGTGCTATGTTGAGATATGCACCTGCTGTTTATAACTAGAGAGAAAAATGGGAATTCCCCAAGATGTAAATTTAGAACATGAGTCAACTTGTTTATGCTTTGAGATCAAAACAGATTGCAAAATAGGTAAATCCCCATGATGTTATAAATGTGAGGTGATGCAATGCAGATGATGTCATTTATGTGAAATCTGATTTGACAGTGCAAGGTTATGTTTATGCACGATGATGCTGTAATGATTATTATTAGGATAGGGGAATCTAGCTGTGAGTAGTTATATACTTGTCACTGGAAGGACTCAGGGCCAGCAGCCATCAGTAGTAACCAGGAGCTATACAGTATGGTTATAGCTAGTTTTGATGTGCAATGAGTGGCAGACCTGAAGTCGCTGTAATTATTCTACTGTCGTCTTTGAAGCCAAAAGTGCTGGGAATCAAAATAGGATTCCAAATTGTGGACAGATGGAAATCATGGTGAATATCTTGGACTGATATACTGTGGAATATTAGTGTCGTAGATGGAATTATTCAACCCTGTCGTCTTGAACTGCTGGGCAAAATTACCTTCAGGATTAAGAAAATTCCCATGGAATATATTACCTGAGGATTTTTAAGTGTGACTTTGAATGCTGTCATTTTGAAGTCTTCGCTGTGAGGACGTATCATCGTTGAACTGCAACGCTTCTGTTAACTTGGGATTTTAATTTGTGGACTCTAATAAGTATCATCTTAAATTATTGTAATTTTATTATTTGTTTTGGACGTACCAAATTCTTGAACCAATCTGATTAAATCAATAAATTTGTGTTATATTATAAAATTCATATCATTTGTGCACAGGACTCATTTGTTTGTGTTTAAAGGGTATTTCTGACCTTTTGACGTCCACGAGACATCATGACAGTAAATTTGCGTATTCGTCCAAGACTTCGTAATCACTAGCACAGAGAGGGAACTCTAGAGGCACAGTTGTTCCCGTGTCCAAATGTAAGATAATGAAAGTAAAACATCAGTAACTTGACAGACATGTAATGAATTGTGAACATTATGACTATTTGAGGCTTATCGATACTGCCTCAAAAGAAAAGTATGCTTGACTCAGTTAGAAATATGAAACTAAAAAGCTTTCTGGCTTTAATTAATTTGGTGAGGTAGTTAAACCATTGGATCTACATCTACACTCTAAATTTTGCAAAGGATAATGTAGTTGTGTACAAATGATTGAACCATTTGTTGAACTCTACTGATACTATATAGCCAAAATAACTTTAAATAAATCTGTTTATGTAAACTGCGAATAAGTCATATGTTTTATAAAATGACCCTTGGTGTCAAAGCTGAAGGCACATACTTTTCAGTTCTTAATTATACAGATACATATAAACTGTGTATGCCTTGCACGTGGTTGTATTTTCGAGACAACTATGTATTAGTGACACTAACACATAGTTCTCCCAATAATACAAACACATACTATTTTTGTATAAAGAGCTGAAAATTGTCTGCTAACAATTTGCAAGCATTTTCCCATACTGCAATTAACACCTATGGCCGTTTTATGAGATATATAATGTAATATAAGCATTGTTTGTAAACAGGTCTATTCAATGTTCTTTTGGCTTCAGAGTAGCATTAGAGTAAAACAAATGGGTCAACGGTTGTACACAACCACTTATACGTTGCAAAATTTAGAGTGTAGAGCTAAGTTCATTTTAAGCAATGTACTGTCACCTCCTATAGTAGATTCAACCCATCGTGTCACCAGGGGAAAAGTTTTGGACAGCGTCGATTAGTTGGGAGAGGAGGGAGTATGTTGCTCGGTTCACCTGTTTCATGAACGAATTGAGATAATCTGGCCTTTCATGTTTACGACATTTTTGCATTGAGTGTGCAAAGCCCTTTGTATACCTTCGTTTCCAAAACACGGGCGCTCAAAAGTCAGTTTACATTCAACTCACCGGTTACATTGCATACTATTGAAGCAAATACAATTAGAATGTTTTGAGAGTTAGTGTAGCTACAAATGCGCTTACGTTGACTTGAATGCTTTCATTGAGCATAGAATTGATTTTTCTCTGCTATCAGACAACATGTTTCAATAGATTTTGTGCGGTATTTTAATTTCTACTTACGGCACATGCCCCTCATTCAATGCCCATACCTTTGGAAAAGTACTAGAGGTGACACGATGGGTTGAATCTACTATAATGACATTTATTTTCTTTTATCAGGCTTTAGAGTACGTGGACGAAAACGGTGAAGAAGTTCTCCGTTACCCAGCATTCCTCACCCTTCCGCAGCACGTGGTAAGTTTTTTTTTTTTTTTTTTTTTAATACAAACACATACTATTTTTGTATAAAGAGCTGAAAATTGTCTGCTAACAATTTGCAAGCATTTTCCCATACTGCAATTAACACCTATGGCCGTTTTATGAGATATATAATGTAATATAAGCAGTGTTTGTAAACAGGTCTATTCAATGTTCTTTTGGCTTCAGAGTAGCATTAGAGTAAAACAAATGGGTCAACGGTTGTACACAACCACTTATACGTTGCAAAATTTAGAGTGTAGAGCTAAGTTCATTTTAAGCAATGTACTGTCACCTCCTAATGACATTTATTTTCTTTTATCAGGCTTTAGAGTACGTGGACGAAAACGGTGAAGAAGTTCTCCGTTACCCAGCATTCCTCACCCTTCCGCAGCACGTGGTAAGGTTGATCTTATCACGTGATGAACTCCAAGCAGATGAACATTGCAAATTCCAGGCAGCACTCAAGTGGAGTAGACGACATGTGCGCAAGAATCCAGGAAGCACGCTAAAATCCGCCATGAAACCTTTCATTGATACCATTGCATTCCATCTCATCCCCACGACGTCTCTAATGCAGGACGTACGTGAGTCTAGCGTCGTCCCGGACGAAAAGATCCTGACTGCATTGGCATTCCAGGCTGATCCCTCCAGCGTTGACCCCAGCGCATTAGCAACAACTCCACTTCGACTGAGATTGAGCATGTTGAGTTTATCACTTCAAGATCATTCAAGACTGTATGATAATCTTGATGAAGCTAGTACTGAAAGTAGTGGTAGTGATTCGCAAAATGATAACATGCCGACGCCTAGACCAATGCATAACTCACCTTTTAAGAATTCGGAAGTCGATGATGATTCAACACCTACAAATTCTGCTTTTGCGGAATCCGAAAGCGATGACAATAATGATGATGATGAAACTGATGTTGGTGCTTCTGATGACAACATTGCACCACCCACCAATAATGATATTATAATCATTGCCGATTCCTATGAAGAAGATAACGATACGGAAAGTGCGCATTTTGGGGGCAATGACAACGTTAGAGGGCCATCTGAGACTGCACTTTCTTCAAACCCACAAGATTTAACAAAACTCAACTTATCAATATTGGAATCGGAACCATTGGAGCGAAGAAAATCCATAGATGAAATGTCAAACACAACTCTATCGACCAATTTTGATACCATTAGTTCTATATCAATGTCTACGTCGTCTTCATCCTCAGAAAGTAGTTGTGGTAGTGTTGGTGGAGCCGACCAAAAAAGAGTGTCTATTTTTAAAACCCACTTGGAATTGCCCGGGATTCCATCTTAAAGATGCAACCGAGAGATATTATCAGGTGATGTTCCTAAAATGATTATCGATTGACTTTGTTACTGATGCCAAGCGTTCCATCAGAAATATCCCCATATTGGTGCAAATACGAAATCCTTGCTAGTTTTAATTGAAATATAAGCAGATCAAAATCATTTTTGTTCCACTTTCTTAAGACTTTCTTAGCCAAATACAAGTGGCAACAATCTATTTGAGTGTCTAACCTATAAGAAAGCACTCTTAAATATGACCGCATTATACGGAATGCCTTCTTAAAAGTCTCTTTGCATTGTAACTAATAAATTCAACAGTAAATGTCGTCCCCATTAGAGCCAGAACTGGCCAAGTCAAAATGGCTTTTGAGATAGATGAGTTAAGTATTGATTATAGCTGTAAAAATAAGGAAAATCAAGTATAAGCAGTACTTGAACTCTGGAATAAGTTCGTAATCTCTCAGGTTCATGTGACTTATACGTTTTCAAGTTGATATATAGGCCTATTACTCCCATGGATGGGGAAAAAAGGCGAAAGTGGAATAGCCCAGTTATGGCTTAAAGTGGATGCTCTGATTGGCTGATTGCATGTTGGTTATCAACTCAATGATGGGTATCACCACTGATGTTGGACATCTGTGGTAGCTCAATGTACCGAGGTTGAATTGCCCCTCATAACTTATAAATAAATTGATTTCAAGCACATTATTGACTGTTAGAAGCCGTCCGTAATTGTACCGTCGGAAGCACCAACAAGGAGACTCAAATTAAAGCCACAGGTCAGTCACCCCCCCTCCCAAAAAACAATTCAAAGTGCTCATTTGTCTGTCATTTGGTAGTGGTGCATCATCTCAACAAAGAAGTTTCGAAATTTAACTACTTAGTTCTCTATAAGTAGCAATCACATATGAAGGGATATGGGTGCAAGGCTGGCGTTCGGCGGAATAAAAACAAATAGGGTCTTTGGGTGAGAAGGAGACAGCCAAAATGCCCAAAACAAGGAGTTTTCGAGAGTTAACAAATGCAAAATTTTCCCCAAAAATGGGGTCACTTTAGAAAATTTTGCAAAGTTTTCACCCAAAATATGGGTCTTTTTGAGTGAAAATTTTCCCAAAACTGGGGGTTCTTTGGGCGACAGTTTGGTAACATTTTGAAAAAAAATATGGGGGTATTTGGGTGACAGGATGCTTGAAAATGGGGTGGGGTCTTAACAGCCTTACATGCGCGTACCTCAAGGTGGGAGGCCGATTCCCCCCACCCCCCCCGAAGACGCGGATGTATATTTTATTAATCTTTCCATGGGAAATGGCCAGCGCAAGTTAGTGTGAGAAAAAAAACATGTGCGCTTGGCCGGATTCGAACAGACGACCTTCGTATTACAGGGTGGGACGCTTTGCCAAATAAGCTATAAGCCAGGGTGGTTATAGCGAGTTTTTTTTTGGTAGAAGCATCTTAGGTGTTATAGTCGGTGGCCCATGTGTGTTCCCGGGGGCCGAATGCTTATTTTCCGTTTTCTAATGGGGGAACTTGTTAATTATGATATGATTGGGCCAATTTTCGAGTGGTGTTCACATTTTACATTCAAAGTAAGTATGACGTCTTGATTCAAAATTAACAATACACCAGTACACAAACAAATTAACCGTTTCGCTTCCTCTTACCATTCTATACACAGTCAAAAATGTAAAACAATGAAAACATGCAGCATTCCAGCAATATTCAAGATGGCGTCACAAAAATGAAAAATATTGAAAAAGCGGCCATGTGGTCAAAATAATCATTAATATGAGGAAAAAAAACACAATATTTTCAGTAAAGAGCCACAGAATAAAAATATCTCCAAAAGTTCACCAAAATGGCAAAATTTGTTAATAAATTAATAGTTTGACTAGATATAATTAATTGTGTGGAAGAAACCACGCAATTTTATTTTACGGATACGTAAACTTATTGTCAGCATTATATTAATATCCTCTTGCCTATTCCAAGGATGGCAGCCAATTATGAACGTCTTCAAATTCGTTAAAATCTACAATTTACCATTTGGATATTATATTAGTTTTATATCAGAATATGATAAAAGTACTTGAGAATTTAGTATGAAATAAATAACCTTGACAATTAGAAACTTCATGTCTAGTTTATTGTGGTTTGTTAACATACTTCAATGAAAAAATCATGGAAATATGCCTACGTTTAAATTCTTTAACTACCCAAATTTCCATGTCTCTGTTATCACTTACCACATCTTGAAATTTAAGCTTAAAAA
>JAMKCH010021702.1:0-45300 GCA_023653785.1 Ophioderma brevispina | reverse complement strand
CTGTCATTTTATGGGGCATTTTTAAAGGACATTTAAGGGGGGTCCCATCCGAACCCCCTCTGGATTCTTGGAATACCAATCATAATTATAAAAGCTATTGAAATGATAACCATGGTCTACCATGGAAAACAAACATCAAACATAGGGCTTGAACTGCAAAATAAAAATATTGCTAATGTAATATGGCCAATTTTCTACATTTTTACCCTCACTAATTTGTGTCTCAGGGCCTAAGAATGGGGGGTAATTTATCTCGTACAGGGGGTGTAGATCAGCTAACTTTGCCTGTGATAATATTTCATCCAGTACACTTATCCACAAAAAATGATCGTTTGGCACCCTTCATGTTCCGACATTTTCCCATATCACCTGGTTCTCTCAGTCATAGACACTTAATATGTCAATCACAATTGAAAGCCTTTTAGTTTTTAACAAATTGATTTCAATGATTAGTTTTAAATTTCTCAGTTGTATCTCAAATTTACTACTTGTAGGATAGTGGACCTAGTTTATTCAGGCAGGGTAAGAGAAACATGTAAAAAGGCTTCACTTAATGTAAAGAGAGGACACAATAAAAAAAAAAAGAAAATTGAGAAAAATTTCTGAGGACCCATAAAAAATGAGAGCAACAAGAAAAGAAGGGCAGGAAAAAAAAGGGAAAAAAGAGGGAAAAAGGCAAGAGGACAGACAGGGGGTCGCACCCAGAAGAAAAGGGAAGGGGGGGCGAAACTAAGACCATGGTCCCAAATAGAGCATCCATGACCAATAGGTCCTACTTTGTCAATATTGATTGATACATTCGCTTCCATGCACATTACTTGGTCGCCAAATATGTCAATTATATTTTTTGCAATTAATTATACTGTTTGCAATTTTGGTGGACATTGAGCAGTGGTGTTCTTATAATATCATTTTTGATGAATGATGGATGAAGATGCTGTAAAGTTCGTTACACCCCCCCAGAGAACAGAAGCTGCCCGTTTCCTATAGTCATTATATCCAGGGATTCTATACTTTATATATCATAGGCAGGTTTTTAAACTGGATTTCAGAAAAGACAATGCCCATTAGCGGACATAACACCAATGCCATAAATCTAAACCAGAGCATCAATGAGCGAAGCCTATCAAGTGATGAGTATTCAACGAGGACAATGTTTTTGTGATGCCCTTATATTACTTACAATGGAAAATACTATTGATAAACAAATTGACTTGGTAGCAAAAATGTTGGTAATTAAGAACAAGGTGTTCTCGAACCACAAGTCTTGCCTCTCTTTGTGATCACGCAAAATGTGTAACACTTTATGATGGCGTTAAAAGGTCATAAGGGGTCAATGGGTTTTTCATTCTCTGAAGACACCCCATGAGTCAGTGGCTCTTCTGCCCAAGCTAGGCTCGCAATTGGCTCAAATTTTTTAGGCAGAAGAGAAATAATTATATAACTTTACCCTAACTGACAAAATTGCCCTTTAATCACACACATGAGTTTGACCCAATCTGTAACACCCCCATATGGGTTGTGTCAGCAGTGATGATTCTTCCACTGAATTTTGTTACAATGCATGTGACCTTTGAATCCAATTGTTAACCCCATATGTCTTGGGCAGTGGATCTTCTGCCCAAGATTGGTGATTATAGCAATTTAATCTGGCGACTGAAACACAAATTCCTAATTTGGCAAAGATTGCCCCTTAATTGGGCCCAATCTGAACCCCTATGAACCAAACTTGGACTCAAGGTTTTTCTGACCTAATTTGGTTGGAATTGGCTGGTAAGAGTTTGGGCAGAGAGAAACAAAATTACAACCGTTAACCGAAATGACCAACAGACTAAGACAATATGTTCGTTTAAACCTATAAATAAATTACATCTGAACACTATTAACCTACAGTCAAAAAAATTTTCCAATCTTGCTATACATATAGGTGTTAGTCTGTTAAAAAAAGCTAAAGTGTGAACACAAAGGATCACTTTTCCGAAGTCCTCTAATTAACTTAAATTAGCTAATGAAGAACATTTTACATTAAGAAAGTTAATGTCCAAAGGAATGTGTAATAATGAGATAAGTTATTACGGCATTCTTTTACTTGGACATTAACTTTATTATATGTAATGCCGGCGCGCTTTATCTCCACATCCATACATACATACATGTATGTACCGCATGTTTGCACACACACACACATGCATGCAGAAATACATGCTTACATAACACACACATTAAAACATATATAGCCACGTCCATGGTACATCAACCAAATAGGTTTCTTGGTCTTGCTCTGAGCAAAACAGATTTGTTCAATTGTTAATTCTTATTTTTGACATCTTTTTACAACACACACACATAGGCACCACACCTGCACCACATGCAACAGCCAGAGAGACAGGCAACAGAACTGGAGTTACAGGACACGGGACACCACATTACACACCACTACACACACACACACAGGAAAGGTTTGTGGGATCCAAGAAATTCCAGACATTGATTTTACATTGAGGAAAGAATATTTGATTTTTTTATAGGGGTAGAGACTATACTATCTGACTGAACCAGAATAAACGAGCAGAAATTCTATTGATTGGGTTCATGCACTGGGCTTATCATGGAATTACACAAGGGTGTAAATTTTGAAGAAAATATAAACCATTTTTAAAGTACAGAAATGTTACATTAGATTTATAATATACCAATTGTAAAACTACCTGGTACAAGCATATTGCTAAATTGCACATCTGTCTGACCAGAGTTACTGTTATACAAACGACATGTGGATGTGTCCTTGCCTAAAGTCTGTGACCCTTAGCTAGTGTAAATAAACTTGGCAGCACACTGACCAACCCCGGTAAAACATTAGACTGCAGTGCGTCTATGCAAGGCATAGCATTATGAAACATAGCAGCTAGGACAAGTGATGCTGCATGAATGAAAACATGCCTACTAATTGTCACCTTGGAAATCAGGGCAAAACTACAAAAAATACCCAAAAAACAATTTGAACTCAAACTTTCAAAATTGTTCAGAGAAAGCACCAGGCAAATTGCAAACTTGCATAACTGTGATTTCACAAGAATTGAAAGATACAAAAGACTAGTTTCTATGTTAGTGGCTGCCCTTGGCCAGAAAAATATTCTACTCGAGCAGAATAAGCCTATCTATTGATAGGGCTGAAAAATACAATATCATGTTTTTAATTTAGACTGAGCTCTTCATAAAGGTGCATTTCAGCATTAAAATGAAAATTCATCTTTTGACCTCATTTAAAGAGCAAGATTTACATAATTTGCTCTGAAGGAATCCTTGCATGAAAATGATGCATCCTTCTCAGTATCATTAGTGTGAAATGAGAAGCTTCTATCTTAGTAAAAAGGTGATTTGCAGCATGCCCGAACATGATGATGCAATTGTTCAGAAAAAATAATCTTTGAAAAGACAATCTGACAAAACAAGACGAAATATGAAGGACAATTGAAAAGGCAAAACCCCTAAAAGAGTTCAAAAAAGAAAAAAAACAAAAAGATTGTGCGAGCGGAGCGAGAAATGAGGTTTTTCATTTGCCCCAAAATTAATATTTTTAGTTTTTCCCCCAAAGGGTTCAAATTTTGGTAAAAATGTCCACTTTTGCAAAAAAATTCCCCCCCCCCCCCCTCCCTTTGAGGAGGTTAAGTTTGGGGGAGGAAGTCCCTTTTGAAAAAAAGTTGCCCCCTAAAATAATCCTGTTAATGGGCCCGGGTGTTAGGTGAACAAAGTTACTCATCCAGGGCCCGTTCCCCCAAACGTGTGCGTACCTACGAGTATACTAACTCATGCGTATTCCCTACACAACAGACCTTTTCACAATTACAGTGCTTGGACAAATTGGTCCACTCAGGCATGCACATAGTATGTAGTAGTAGAGTTTTGGGCATTGCGGACCACAGGTCTCCCACATGCATTAGATACTTTGAATTAAGATTGAACGTTTAAAGTTTTTATAGAAGACTTGCACAGTGGCGTAAATTTCTTTTTGACATTGAGGGGTGTGATATGGGGTTGGACGAAAATTACTGAATAAACAGGGTTTTGCTGCAAGCTAAAATCCTTAAATGTACTTGTAATTAGAAGAAAATGCGCGCGAAAGATTCCTTGAATATGATATTTTGGCAAGCCCAACCTGCATGAATATGGACAAAATAAGTCATGTGAAATCCCTTGCACAAAAGTACAGTACTGCCAAAAAAACAACATAACTGACAACTGAATTGTCCGGTCAGGTTTCCTTTGAGGGCCTGCTACTGGTATCTCCTGGTAACCAGTACTACCTGTCCGCAGGGCCGATTGTCGGTGGCTAAACTGTCACCCCCTCGGATTTCTGATGAGGAGGGTAGCTGGGTTTCCCTGGTAGAATGAAAAAGAAGATCTACCACAAGGGCGTCAGCTCTGGAGAGCTAATGGCGCCATCCACACATAGCTGCCTGGGCATGGTGAGCGTGGTTGCCCAAAGTCTAGGCCCACCGTCGAAAACTGTGGATTGACGTCAGTAAGGGCATCCGGTCAATAATCTTTTTGCTCCAATAAATCCTCACACCGCATATTGCTGAGTGAGGTGTATCCGGGAACCCTCGTTAACGTGGACAAAACCGGATTTAAACTTTGTACTAACTAAAAAAAGGTCAGGTAACTATAACACTTTCTACTTTCCACAGATTTTGATTCAAGTTGTACAATATTATATCCTTGTTCAATCCATTCAGTTTATTCATAATAAATGTAATGTATTTGTGGCATTTTTTATTCAAGTGGATGTCTAGTCTAGGGTAAAGTGGAAAAGGCCAAAAATTGACCAAATTTTAAAAGTAAATTGTGCCATTTTTTGCAAAAGCATACAAACTTTTGTAAAATCGCACAAATTTTATCAGGCCAGGTAAAAATCATACGTTATTCTATAAAATCACAGCAGGATTCTGCTAACACAAAATTCATCAACGCAATAACACTTTTAAACTCGCCATGTTTTTCTCTTAAATTAAGCAGAATTATGTTAAATCGCACAAGATTCTGTTTAATCACACAAGGTTCTGTTAAATTGCATAAAGTTTGTTATCGCACACAATCTGTTACATTGCACCCAGTTTACCATAAAATCGGTCAACCAAATCTACATCCAATCGAATAAGAATTTGTAAAATTGCACAGCTATTTTTAAAGTCTCATAGGGTTGATTAATTTGAGAAATGATAAAAACATCTTGGAGGAAGTTTGGAGAATTGAATTGACATTTCACCAATCATCTCAAATCGCATAAAATTTCAAGAATCACTGTTAATTTCTTCAAATACATGTATCTTTATATTTTCATAGACTGATTGCTATTTAGCCACAAATTCCCCAGTGACATGGGGCCTTTTTAAGCTGCGGAGGTATGACATAGTTCTAACATCCTTACAATAGATCCCATTATCTCAAAAAATCAAATTGTTGCCCAGCAGGCATGTTTTTGAGACTAAATTGGCCCAATTTGAACAGGTCAACATAATACCTAAACTGAATGCAATGTATTTCAAGTATTTTCAGAATTTAGAGGCACAAACAGATGTTTTGAATGTGTATCTAAATTTTCACTATTATTCAGGCTTTTAGAAACCTCAATTTGAGAAACCGTATATTTTCACTCGCATATACTTACTGTTATTTTGTAAGCTTTAGAAGTTTATTGTGAGCTCTGGCACACAAAATAGTTTCTGAAACCTACTTAAATAGATTATGTTATATAGATGTCACAACTTCAATATCTCAAAAATCATTTTTTTTTACCAAAAAATGTATGTTTTTGAATTAAAAGGACCCACAATCACCTTTGGCTCATATGGCTGTTCCATATCATCTAATCTGAAGCCAATGGTAGCTTAAGTATTTTTAGCTCAATTTAGAGCATAAACATAACCGTTTTGAATGTTAACTAAAAGTTAAACTATTTCAGGTTTAGAAACATGAATTTGAGAACAACGTATATTTTCACCCAAGATCGCCTATACTTACTGTATATGTTACAAAACTTTGAAGCTTTAGTGTGAGCTTCTGGGATGCAATATATGTGTGAAACCTATTTTACATGATTGGGGCATGTAATATAAGATTAAAAAATACCAATATCTCCAAAATCATTTTTTTGCCCCAAAAAGTATTTTTTAGCTAAAATGACCAAACCACCTTTTGCCCACATTGGCAGTTCCACATCATACCTAATCGAATGCCAATGATATTCTTAATATATTTTCAGCTCATTTGGAGAATAAAAATATGCATTTTTGAATGCTAGCTAAAAGTTACTATTTTTTCAGGTTTTAAAACATGAATTTGAGAAAAACGCATATATTCACCCACTATCGCCTATACGTACTGTATTTTACAAACTTAGAACTGAATTGTGGGCTTCTGGGACACCAATATAGTTTCGAAACCTATTTACATAGATGGGGCCATGTAAATAGATGCCCAAAATAACAATTCTCAAAAATCATTTGTTTGCCCAAAAATGTATGTTTTTGGCTAAATGCCCCAAAAACCACCTTCGTCCCACATTGGCAATTCACATCATGCCTAATCTAAGTAGACATATAAGCTTTCCATATTATGATAGGTGTATTAGGGTGGGACTATTAACCTCCTAAAATAAGCCCTTTTGGGAGTTCCCCTACTCTCCTATTGGGTACAAACTCCAATCATCACATCTTGACACCACCATATTTGGTATATTGTACTTCCATATGCACCTGATTTCATGAAGCTGACAATGTACATGCACGAGGAGTACAAATTAGATATTTCCATCATGGCTTGTTTCTTACCGCCTACATTTGAACAATATCTTTTGAACTATCTATATTATAATAGGGCCATGTGCATCTGTCTGGCTGTCTTCCGCCCTTTCTTGGAGGCGGGGGTTGTACGGTCCAAACTTGTTGGGTGGGTGTAGTTTGGGCCGGTCAGATCAAGGTATAGATTAGCTAGCGATACGCCAACTCACAAGCCAGGTAATCAAAACGGTTTCCAAACAAGAGTGCTTAAGAAAAGCCTAGTAGCTAATATTTATACATAATACATCACACTTCTCTGCATATACCTACTGCTTTGGGACCCGAGGGCATGGTATCCTTTTCTCGGAGTGGTTTTCCACTGGTTTATCCTCAAGCTTGCTGGGTGCTCCCTATGTTATAGAGACACAATGTAAGATGGAACAATTTCATCATCCATTTTTTTTGCATTTGGGTGTAAAAGCTGTGCAATATTATTTACAACATCTCTTTGAAGAAAGGCTGACTCAAATTTCCGAGAGGGCACTCTCAATTTTCCAACAAATTTGTTTTTTTTTTGCATCTACATTATGCTTTTCCATATGTATACTAATCACAGTATGAAATAAGCCCACATCGAAATCCTTGTATAGAAAATCACAACTTTGTTTATAAAATACTGGATCTGACATTGTCTTAAACCTTCACACTGTTTTCTACTATACATAAATGATTACGCATCAAAACAAAACTCCAATCCATCCAAACTTGGAATTGATCATTTTATGTGGCCATCTTTAGTTTTTAGTAGACTATTTTTAACCCTAACACGTTACGGGGAGTCTATGGACGTCCGAATTGGCAATAGACGGTAATAAATATAAAAGTTTCCTCCTGATTCCGCACCTGCAATACCAGCAATTAGTGCAGGGGTCTCAATAGGCGGCCCGCGGGGCAATCCTGCCCGCCAACCATTGATTTTTGGCCCTCGACTTGCTCTAAAATTAAGGGAAAACATAGAATTTCAAGGCATGGCCCGCAAGTAGGGAACTTCAATGTTTTTGCATTCTCGGCCCTTCGCGAATATAATTGAGAAACCCCTGAATAGTTTCTTCCATTGTCAGTGAGCCGTTTTCCCTGCAGTGAAAAACGGCAAAAAAACTCATACAAGCAATTAAATTACAATTCGGGATCCCGAGTCTAATTACAAAATTGGCTTCTTATGACAAATACGCATTTTTGAGGCATTCCACTCGCAGGTATAGTTTACTAGATCATTTACCAGACCAACTGTGGGAAAATCACAAATATTGAAAATTGGGGGCACTCTTCAAAAATGTGCTGTTTCTTACTTTAAATAGATACATTAACAGAATAAAATACAAAACATTATCTTCTTGATTGCCGAGGTTACCTGGTTGGCCCTAGTCCACTTCTGTTACTTAAGTTTTAGGGCCTCGTGTCAGCGGCGCCAGGGGGTGGGGCATGGGGGGCTTTGGCCCCCCCCCCAAATTTTTTTCTTGCCCCCCTAGTTTGCCCCCCTTGGCCAAGAACATGATTGGATTTTTTGGCAAAATACGGCAATTTTGGGCCAAAAATCACCAAATTTTTGGGAAAAATCAGTGATTTTGAGACAAATTGGTTAAAAATCTCCCAAATTTTGATATTTGCCCCCCCCAGAATTTACCTTTTGCCCCCAAAATTTTCACTTTGCCCTCCGTTTTCCCCAGAAAAAGAGGTCTGGCGCCACCATTCTGCTGGGGATCACTTCCACTGACCTTCTCACTACTTTCAGCATTCAATTGCCTCCGCAGAATTTCTCCCAACGCAGGAATCAGCTTACAGATCCGCTTTCTTTCACAAAGAGGAACACATCCTCCCGGTGTCGGTTGGTCCTGTCCCAATCAGTTGCATTGCTTGCCATGGTTGATTAATATTTTGAAAGCGAGAATGTAAGTAAGACAAATTATGAGGATAAATTAACTCATTGTTTAAGAAACCATATTTGTTTTAAATTGTTTTTTCATAAACATTTTAGCTGTAAACCTGGCATAAAATCACTACATTTCTTGCATTTTGCGGTTTCCCAGGTGCTGCATTTTTTAGCACACTTATGCCATCATGAGACGTCACAAGTGGAATGTTGGTATTTGACTTTCTGATTAGAGGAACCAAAAGCTATATATGGCCATAGGCTGATTTAGGGGGGGTGCACGCCCCCCTCTTTTTTGCAGAGCAAATTGCGCCTTTTAGATGTAAAAAATGTCCTTTTGCCACACAAGGCGCCCTGTATATCTAGGAAAATGACCTTTTGTGTTGGCCCTTGCCGACACCATTTGTAAAATTTTCCCAATGTTTTCACTCGTTTTGAAATTCTGGAAGCAGGAGGGTACTCTTCTTTTTTGTGTTGTTTGTTGCTCGGTGCTTTTAAAAAATTTAGGCCGTCGGCCCCGTGCGCCTTCCCTTCCCCCCTTCAGAATTTCAACCAAGTGCCAAAAATATGGGTCTACCTGGCGAGCAGAAGCGAGCCGGAAATTTTAAAAACGAATAGTGGACTGGCGCCCCCCCCCCCCCCCATTGAGAATTGCTGGATCCGCCCCTGATGTGTATAAAATACCACACACCAAATCAATACACCCTATTAAAAAATCTCAAAGGGGGACTGGGGTAGGGCAGTGTAAAAATTATTTCCCTCGCCCCCACCATGGTGGGGGGTTGTCCCATAGCACATGATCGGTTCAGACTAGGATAATTTTTTTGAACTCCCAGTTTTGAAAAGCATAGGTTTGGCCACCAAATTTGACGTCCAATGTTGCTCAGAACCAAAGCTATTAGAGATTAACCGATCCAGGGTTTCTCTGCTGATGGCCGATATTTTTGTGTATCGGCCGATAAACCGATCGATGTGATGATTTTGACCATTATTAAAAATAGCACCGAGTCAATTCTTAAAACTTAAAAATTGCGACGATGATTAATAATCAACAAATCGTGTGTCAAACAATTTGCTTTAATTCCGATGAGGAATTTCGGAGGAAAGGTTACCTTTTGTTTGAGCAAACTCTTGTATCAATGTTCTACTTAAATAAAAAATGACATCAGTCCTCGGAGATCCCGCTTGGTCGCTTACCGTCCCTCGCGGTTAGTGAATTATAGGCCTAACCTCATTTGACCTTGATATGACACCTTGGACCTATAAACAATGAGGGTTTGCATGTAAAACTCCATAACCAAGTTTTTTCAATTGAAATTCAAATTTTCAAATGAGGTCAATTTTAAATTTTCAGCCCTATTTTAGCAACACAATTTGACCTCACATAACCTTTGACCTTGGGTATGTGACCTTGACCTCAATGAAACAAATGCGGAGATCACATTGTTGCACCTATGACTCAAGTTTGGTTCAAATTGAACTAATTTTACATTTCAGGCTATTTTACAAATTGACTCACATGACCTTTGGACATTGGTATTTGACCTTTGGACCACATTCAACAATTGAGGGATTCATGTTACATCTATAAGTCAAGTTTGGTTCCAATTAAACTTCCACACTTTTCAAGTAGGTCAAATTTACCATTTCAGCCTATTTACAACTTGACTCACTGACCTTTGACATTGCGTAGGGACTTTGACCTTGGTATGGGACCTTGGACCTCATCAAAACATGGGGGATGCCATGTGCACCTTGTGCCTCCAAGTTTGAGTGTAAATCCATCAATGTTATGAGGATATTACAGGCAAATGTTAATACTATTTCACAAAGAACAAACACAGACATCAACAACAACAGACATCAACAACTACAGGGACAAAGTGATCCATATAGGTGTCTTCCTGCCTGAGAACATGCTTAAAATATGTCCCCGCCGAATGGATCGATCATAACAGGCGATAAGCACTACACACCACCCAAACCCCCTTCCAAACACCCTGCACACCCCCCCTCCCCACACACCCCACAATCCCACAAAACTATCATTTACACACCCCAACCTTTCTTCCAAAGCCACCCCTCCCCCAATCTCTGCAGCACCCCTCCCCCGATGACTCTGCAGCACCACCACACCCGCAATCACACATTCCCCCAACCACCCCGCAAACAGCAACAACCACCCTACCTCCTCTCCAACACCTACATCCTCTCACAAAACCCACAACACCCTCACCCCCTCCAAAACCCCGCAACACTTCCAACCCCTTCCAACACCCTCCCCAACACTCGCAACACCCCACCCCCCTCCCCTATGGAATAGTATGTCTCAGGTAACGAATGGAATTTTGCCTATCAGACATCGTCTGATTTTTGGCCTATTAATAGCTCATTTGCATATACTCAATTTGCCCGATATATGCCAAAACTAATCAGGTCGAGAGAATCATTCAACACGCTTTCTTTCCACCAAGTTACATCTGGTTGCCCTTACGGAACTCCAGATAAATCGTGTACAACATGGTTTAACATTTTTATCCCGGTACGGACGGACGGGCGGACGCTGCTTAATTTCATGGTCCCCCGTTCCGAACTCGTTCGGAGGGACAAAAATGGGGAAGCCATGTTGCAACTGTGCTACAAGTTTGGTTTTAAATCCATCACGTATGAAGGATCTTTACGGCAAATGTTAAACCTTTTTCACAACAGAAACAACAAACAGACATCAACAAAAACAGGACATCAACAAGACAGGGGACAAAGTGAATCATATATGTGTCTTCCTGCCTTAGGGCAGGGAGACACGAAAACCGGGGGAAGAATAGAGATTTTTTTACAGGGGAAAAAAACCGGATGGATAGGTTTGATTGAAACCGAAATATTGGGCTTATATAGCATTCTATTTGCGCACCCGGATGGGGAGAGGAATCCCCGTTGAAAAGGGGCCCAGAAGTGGCGTAACAGGCAACTGACGGACTTTTGCCGGAAAAAAAATGTGACAAACGCTCATGCTAAATCAGCGTTTTTTAGCCCTCTGACAGGGAAAAAATTGGCCTTTTGACCCCCTGACAGGGAAAAAATTGCCCAAGACGGGAAAATTTGCCCCCTCAAAGGCGGGTAGGCCCGTTACGCCACTGGGCGCAGCACTGCAGCTTGCTGAGTCAATTTTGGGGTGACAGTTGTTTAGAGGGTCCAGAAAGATTGGGGGCTACTTTAAATGGAACGGAACGATTGAAATAATCAATCATATCTAAAAATAAGGTAGAATATTTGAAAAGAATGGCAGGGAAAAACCGGGATGATGTATATATAGAGAGAGATGGATTTATTTTTACAGGGGAAAAAAACCGGGATGATATATAGGTTTGGAAACCTAAATATTGGATAATAGACATTCTAATTTAGCACAGACTGGGGGAGAATCCCCGTTTGAAAAGGGGCACAGGACTCAGCTTGCGAGTCACTTGGGACTTGTATGTGTAGATCTTTTGTTATTGAATGAAATTTGGATAGGGAATTATTTTGGCGATGGGCGGTGCATGAAAGTGACCGGTATTTTTCACTCAGCATAGAAGCAACTTGTTTTAAATTCACAAACTGGCCAACACTGAAAACAGTAGGATATTGCCTTTTCCCGCCATTACAAGCGTCTCTTTCTCAAATATCTCTATCTTTGAACCTTCAAATGAGTGATGTGTGCAAGTGATGAAAATTTTACATCTTTGATTCACTTTATTGAATGGGTGTGGCCATTTTGTGACCCCGACACACATGACCCCTGATGAATTGAGCCGACTTACGAATAAAGTGCACTTTATTCGTAGAATTCATCAGGGTGTGATGTGTTGTCAGTGGGTCACAATGGCCACACCCCTAGTGCATCCAACATCTTTGTTTTCTCAGAAACAGAAGAAATTGGAAATTTCATTGGTCCTAAATTAGCGCTTTGTTTGCATTTTCAAATATTATTTCGTTTTTCCAAGATGCGTTCGGGAAAAAGTACACGCGTGATGCTTCATTACGCAGCAAAAATTACGCAGCACGCGATGCTGCCGGCCTTGCGCCTGAGGGTGAAATGTTTTTAAATTCCCGCCGTTAAAGGAAATATGTCATGATTCTGAATATTTGGAAAAATTTGGTTGGTGGAAAGCTTCTTAAGTAATGTAGATTACATTGAAATCAAAATAAGTTTAAAATGCCAAATTTAGTTGAGTATTTTGCCCTTTTAATTTCCCGCGCAATAGCTTACTCGAAAACGGTTCCGACAAATCCACATCGCAGGCAAATGGGGACGTCAAAGTGATGGACCAAATTTACGTGGTGTGACCATCATATAGCAGGTGGCAACTCAATAATAATTAAACAAAACGAAATGAAACAAAATATGTCATTCTGTAACTTTTTTCTAATTTATTATTATGTATTAACCCTAACCGGACCGGGTCATTTTGCAGACCGACGGCCCAAATGCAACGAGAGGCAATCTATTTTTATTTTACGGCCAAGAACACCCATGCAAGAGGAGCCAATTCATTGCATCTCGCGTTTTTCCCGGCACAGGAATAAGTAGCGTAAAAAAGTCAATAACGGCCCCAGAGATGCAACGAAGAAACATCGCGTCATGGTACCGGAAGACGGCCCAGATGCAACGAGAAAACATCGCGCATTTTTTTCCAGGAAGACCGCCCCCAATGCCAACGAGGAACATCGAGCCATTTTCCGGAAAAAGGACGTCCCAGATGCAACGAGGAACATCCGTGCGAAGAATGCAATGAGAACAGGGATTAATAAATAAATAAAAAATAATGGATGCGTACTGCACACTGATTGATTCGCATGAAATTTGTAGCCTTATAGTTCGCAGTCGTGAGTGGCGCTATTACGCTACGTCATAGTCGTGCGTGGAGCTATTACGATACGTCATGCTCCGGTTTACGTCTGAGATGCGTTTTGGCATAATTAAAAAAATAGTTATCAAAATGGTGGCGCTTATAACAATCGAAATATTCTATGGGCATTTGTAAAACAAGGTGTCAACAGCCTGATGAAAAGCCTGTTACGCCTTCTGCTGCGCACAAACCGTCCGAAATGCGTGAAAGCATCGCATCATTTCCCGGGAAAAGGACGTCCCAGGTGCAACGAGGAACATCGCGTCATTTCCGGAAGACGCCCAGATGCAACGAGGAACATCGCGTCATTTTTCCGTAAAGACGGCCCAGCATGCAAAGAGGAACATCGCGTCATTCCGGTAAGAGGCCCAGTTGCATTGAGGTCCAATGAGAGTCATTTGCGCGACACAAAAATAGTTGTTGACGGGCCAGAGATAACGAGAAACATTTCCGACCGGTACCACGATTTCGTGGCTTCATGCATCTCTGCCGGTTAGGGTTAAGCCCATCAATATTACAGTGTCGGCAATAAACAATTCGAGTCAACACGATGTTATGGTCATCACTGTGACGTCACGAGGAGAGCAAAATTGGCGCTTTTGATCAATGAAGCCGTGGAGAAAAAATCGCCCGTTTTCTTCATATGTCAAAAAGCAAAAATTAAAATCCCTCTTTTTGTATTATTTTTTCGGGGGGAATCGTGATTATGGACATATATTTATTGAATGTAAGCAACTGCGTTGACAAAAAGATTGAAAATCCTTAAGGGGACCATTGGGTTTTTTTGACTTAAAATGGTCAAAAATATGATAATTAAACTAGTTTAACACGGGTCTAACAAAGCTGGGGATGAAAATTTAGTATCGGAAAGAATTTAGTATTCTGCACAGGCTACGAATGCGGAAACGTAACGGCATAAATCGCATGATAAAGGTGCCGAATTTTAGTGGTGCAGAACAACTAAAGTCACCAGGCTAAGTTATTCTGCCACCACATCCTCAACTTCTCAGTTTTATTCCGTGAGACGCGTTGGACCTGATGTGACCCCCACGTTGTCTGCTCCCAGTGAATCACACAGAAGTTCAAAGTAAGGGACCATCCTTGTTATTGTAATGCATTCTTATGGTAATAAGCGAACCTCTCTGGACGTCTTGGTCGTTGAAATCTCACAAGCGCTTGGTTAAATGGGTGATTGTGAATTGCGGAGGAGCGAATGGATCGATCATTGACTGAGTGGGTAATAGATGCCGCGATCGTGACACTTGTCGTGCCAGCTCGTGTCAGATAAATGCCGAGCTCTTGCTCTATAATCGTTGTTGTGTTGAATTAGTATTTCTACATTGGAACTAGATGTTACAAAGTATGTTATTCTCATAAGATATCAAGTTAAATCAAAATTGCAGGGTTAGGACGGGCGGGGGGGGGACCTTTGGAAAAAAAAATTCCAATGTTTGAGATTTTAAACAAAATTTTGGCCCAAAATTGCTGATATTTGCCCAAAATTGGGGATTTTGGCCCCCAAATCGCTGTTTTTGCCAAAAATCTGTCATTTTCTTCTGCCGACGGGGGACGAAGTGATCACTTCCCACTTGATAGGAAACAATGCAGACACCCTGCCGTTGGTGCGACATTCGCTCTATTTCAACTTTGGTGTGCTAGGTTCAATAGCATGCTATTAAACTTCCACTTAACACCAGATTGGGTTGCCTCGTGTGGAGGTTGTTATTGTGCTCTGTTCACTGATCATGCGACCATTGTGTTGACAAACCCTTGTCATTGTATTCCCTTGTTTACTCATCCACGGAAAACACACAGCCCAGCTTCAGTGAGCCCAATAGTCAGTGTTGCCAACGCCGGGGTTTCCCCGCACAATTGGGCTACTTTTTACATGCCTGCCGCGCCTATAAAGAAAAGGCCGCCGCGGGTTGCCCCCAAAATTGGGCTTACTTTTCATAGTCCAAGGCGCGTACCCGAGGACATCCCTTATCCCTCTGTACATCATTTATTTCGAGATCCGAGACGTTTTAAAAGGTCCGTAATTGATTAGCGCTCCCTTTCTTCTTGAAAAGCTTAACCTGCATTCATTACAGGGGGGTATAGATGGTCCTCGCTCGGGTATGAACAAAACTCTTCAACTCATCACGTGCCGGAGTTGCTTTGTGCTCTTACACGACGGGGTGGTGCTCACTCGGATACAAACAAATCATTATCCTAAACAAACGGTGGGACCGGTCATGGGTGGTACACGTTGAGAGGGCAATTGAACCTTGCTAAGCTGTTACGATGTGCTCCTTACACGACGGGGGGGTAGGTGCTCACTCAGGTTGTTTTATAAAACAAATACTTATCCTAACAAAAAGGACGCTAAGGTACACCAGATCGGAATCTGTTAGGGGGACTTAATAAACCCACAACACAGGGAGGAAGGTTATTGTGAAAAACACTGTATACATCTCCCCTTAGCAGTGTGGACACCAATGTCATTTGTTTACATGCCCCAGTCTTCCTAAATACAATAAAATATGAGCCCGACTTACGTAGAATCCCATAGACATGATACCACACAATCCAAATGCATCCGTAAGATTATTTTTTTCAATTATCATATCAAGAAAATAAGAGAACCTGGGGAAATTTGCACCACTATTTAGATAGTTTCTGTGTTATTGATTGACATGAGAACGCAAAGGAAGATGTCAAGGAGTTTTTCTCACCCCAAATAAAGTATGCCATTATTTGGGATAATATTGAATGGGATTTAATCATGTTGTTAGGTTTGGCGTGAAGAGTGAAACACAATTTGCACTAATACATGTCCAGTAATTACAGTCTTTGTATTCAAGTATGATTACTCATGATCAAAGATGAAGGTAAACAGTATTAAAATGATTGGCAACAAAACATGCATGCTGTGTAATCCTATGTCTGTCCTTGGGTGTCGGAGGGTTTGTACTGAGCGATACTGAAGACAACATTACGATGGGGTGTACGTTTCATGGGTGGTACACGTTGAGAGGGCAATTGAACCTGCTAAGCTGTACGATGTGCTTCCTTACACGACGGGGAGTTGGTGCTCACTCAGGTATAAACAACAAATAATTATCCAAACAAAAAGTGACTTCTTGGGTGGTACATGTAAAGGTAGGGCTCATTCCCTGCTCACTGGGGTGAAACGTGTAGAGGGCAATGAAAGATGTTAGGAATGAATTTAGTTAATATACGTCTCACCTCACTTTTCTGTTTGCGAATAATATTTCCTATTAGATGGTTTCTACCAGACCTTTAGCTGTTTTAGGGTTGCTAAATTTTTACGTGGATTTGGTGAATTTTTTGGCGCGAAATACCTAATTTATCATGCGAAAAAAACGCGGAATTGCCGAAATTCGCGTGTTAAAAGTGCTTGCTTTCTAAACGACGGACCCTTAGGAATCCATGTGAGGTGAAAACTTTCATGTATTTGGAAGCTTCCTGGCTGGAATCATATTGGCTTCCCGGGAATTTACATTTTTTTTCCGCCCCCTGTTGTTACTATTTATTGCTATAATTACTTTAATATAAAAAATCGAGTGTGGGGTTTAATAAGAACCAAGAAAGAGAAAAAACTAGAAAAAATGAAGAAAAGAAAGAAAACAAAAACCACAAAATAGATTCTTTTTAAAAAACTAATAAATAATAAATATAAAATAAATATAATACTAATATAAAAATCATAAAAATATTAAAAAATCGGACTAAAGCAAGTTTTTCGTAAAAATAGCGCCCTCAATGCCCTAAGCGACATGAAAAATTGGCTACTTTTTGCCCTTGCCGCGCCTTCGCGCTGCCCTTTGCTTGGCCGCGGGTAGGCGAAATTTTTGTTGGCAACACTGCCATGGGCAATAGTTCAGCGCAGTTGCCAGCTAGTGGTCACACGTTTTGAACCTCATCCTGTGCTTAAAAACATGAAAAGTCAGTTAGTTTAAGGACCCACATTTTTTACTATACTTAGTTGTTATAGTCAAAAATGTTTAACCTTCAAAGAATATAATTTGTAGAGTATAGTAGTATTTCGTAGGAGAGGTTCTTACTTAACTAGACTAGAAATAACAAAGTTATAGTATAACTTTGTTATTTCTAGTCCTAGTTAAGTAATCAACCTCTCCTACTACTACAACTTTATATTCTTTAATACCAACTCATTTTTTTGATTAATTTCTATTTTTTTCTATCTTTTCCTAACTTGATTTGACCCATTGGACAAGTCGCGAGTATGGAGTCGAGACATGGGTTGGGGGATTACCTTATTGGTACCAGCGACAACGGACTCCCTGCTTAAAGGCTTATAATTAACATTACTAAAATTTAATTACATAACACAAAGGCGTCCCTCGACTTGAATTGTGCACGTTATTTCCGTCCAAGCCTCAAGTTAGTTCGAGGTTACTCTAACTGGTCACTCCATATTGGGAAGTCTTTTCGCCCCCGCCCCGGGCCTATGACTTTTCAAGCTACCTCAAGGCTGCATCATGCTGCCATGGCTGCGGAATCGAAAGACCGGGTCCGGGACGACTGCTTAGTTCGCACTTTCGTAACGCTATGGCCATCCCGTGAGAACTTTCTAAATTTAGAAAGTTCATTTTACCCAAATTTTGAGACAATTAACCTTCCAAATTTCTCCTTTGGTGCAAATATATGGACCTCCACTGGGGGTTTAAAAGAGTTCCTTATATTAAATTTCTGGACTCAGTGGTAGTGTAAATTCTTAAGTTTTGGCAGTAAGAAATCACACAATAATTGCAGACACGCCGGACATTTTGTTTATCGTTGATAAGTCTGACGTCACATTATGCAGCGCCCTTTGCAACACAATCCATCGCGATGCTCACAGCACAACGTACCTTTCGTGCGTTATAGTCAAACGATGGAGAGCTCGCAAGATCACACCTGTCGCCGCAGCTGTTGAGGTTGCTAGAATTCTCCTTTAACCAACGCCCAATTGGGCTGCTTTTACCATCAATAGTGTGCTCAAAGCGGCCATTTTCTCGGCAGGACGACTCGGTAGAGACGTGTTTTTTGAACAATGAAACCAATGAGTTGGGCTACATTTGCCCCACCAACTACTGCGCGCGTGTCCACGCCTAACTGATTTTTGTTAGCAACAACACTGGGATCAACAACACGTTGCTCATGGGGGGGGGGTCACTGGGAGTTTGCTTCCCAAATTTGTTAAATTTTACCTCCCGGCCGGTTTACTTAGATACAATGTTGAGATGAATACAGAAAAATCGCACAGGTTGGTACAGTATTGCAGCATTTGTATAACATTAGAGATTTTCGTCTTAGAGGTCCTCGTTCGCCCTAGCGAATAGACCATTTTAGCCCAGTCCGACGGTATTTATATCAGGCGGACGGGAAGCTGGAAGTCAGGGACGAGCCATGCGAGCGGCAATCGTGCAGTAAAACAAAACCATTGCAACCAAAGTCATAGTGCGTGCAACAATTACAACATTCTTTCCCAATTTCGTACCCCCCTGGGCCTGCAGATGGGTACCAAATCTAAAAGCCTTCGGTTTAGCGATATGTTCCATTATCCCGCTTTACCCTAACCTTCCGAATTCAGCAGAACTTGAAGCAGAAGTGAGGTTGACCCTGACCCAACTTCCGGTTCCAAACAAAGTCCATGCATACATTATCATTCGACCGACGCGACGGACAAATGATAGTTTTTAACAACACTGCTGTGAAGCAAGTAATACTAAAAGGGGAGGAAAGATTATATTCTGCCACAGCTATCGAATTCGGCAACGTTAACGGAATAAAAAACCGCATGTTAAAGGTGCCGAATTTTCAGTTTTTGCAAATCTAAATTCCTGCCCAAGGGCAGGGGGGGGGGGGGTTAACCTCGACGCGGCAACCACTTCGACCGTCTACATACCACTCGACAGATAACCAACCGACGACCGTATAATAATACCAACTCGACCGTTGCGTGAAGTACCACTCGACCGTCGCGTCGGGTCCATTACCGATGCTGACGTTTTTGGTACAACGTGTTGAAGGCAATGTCATTATTCTTATGTATTTTTGATGTTTTAATTTTGGTCT
Source organism: Ophioderma brevispina (assembly GCA_023653785.1). Classification (NCBI taxonomy): domain Eukaryota; kingdom Metazoa; phylum Echinodermata; class Ophiuroidea; order Amphilepidida; family Ophiodermatidae; genus Ophioderma; species Ophioderma brevispina. The sequence continues at coordinate 25,618 of JAMKCH010021702.1, read as the reverse complement.
GTGGTTGATTTCTAGCCCTATTCTGTTTAAAACCCTACCGCTGGCCCAGACGACACTGCGGTGCACAAAACCTGGTAACCGGTCGGCAAATGTTTCTCGTTGCATCTCGGCCGTCAGAACTATTTTTGGCCGCGCAAATGACTCTCATTGCACCTCATGCATCTGGCCGTCCTTACCGGTAAATGAAGCGATGTTCCTTGTTGAATCTGGGCCGTCTTTACGAAATACGCTATTTCCTCTTGCAACTCGGGGGCTTCTTCCCGGAAAATGACGCGATGTTTCCTCGTTGCACACCTGGGACGTCATCCCGGGAAAATGATGCGATGCTTTTCATCACTGCATTCGCCGGTTTGCCCGCAGAGGCGCAATGCTTTTCATCATGCGTGACGCACTGGTCCAAAGCCCATAGACAATTTCGATATCGATGGTGATAGCGCCAACCATTTTCTATAGCTACTTTTATTAGCATAAACGTCATTCGCTAAACGGGACATCATGACGTAGCGAATAAGCGCCACGCACGACTTTGATGTAGCGTAATAGCACCACGCACGACTGGCAACTATAAGCTACAGATTTCATGCAGAACATTGTTCAACTCAATCCATTATTTATTATTTATGTATTAGGATCCCTTCTCATTGCCTTCGCACGCGATGTTCCTCGTTGCATCTGAGGAGCGTCTTTCCGAAAATGGCGCGATGTTCCTCATTGCATCCTGGGCCGTCTTCCGGAAAATGCGCGATTGTCCTCGTTTCATCTGGCCGTCTTCTTCCGGGAAATACACAATTGGTTCTTCGTTGCTCTGGGGGCCTTAACGACTTACGCTACTTAGTCTGTGCCGGAAAAACTCCGAGATGCCAATGAAACACAAAATTTGTTTATCGTTGCATCTGGCCGTTTAAAAATAAAAATATTTTTTTTATTTTTTTTATTTGTTGCATTTGGGCAGTTGGTCGGCAAAACGACCCGGTCCCTGTTATGGTTAATGAACCACAACTCAACTACAGTGCTACATTAGTATAATAAGTTCTCTAACTAAACACCGTTGATCTTTAATTAGCCTGGGCATACAGATCAAACTTAGGATCTAGTAGTAGTTTTCCTCATATCAACTTATTTTCTAACCTTTTCGCTCGTTAATTTCGTGCTTCTCTGGGACACAACTAACTGCCGGAAAAAACGCAGTTTGAGGGTTAGTTTGGGTTCATATCGAACAATTATGCCGTTTGAGAGTCTCTCACAATTAGACTGTTAGATAGTCGCCCGAATCAAGGAAAATGTTGGTTTGATGTGGGTCAAAGATTGCGAATGGATTTTACCTGGGTATTTTCAATCGATAATTTCCAATCCTGATGTTTCAGCAGTCATGTTCCAGATACGGGTTTTTTTAAAAACAAAAAAACATACGATAACCAATTTGCAGTCTTATATTGTCTCCAGCCTTGTTGATATCTATCGGTTTGTATGCCAGTTGTCCCAGGCCTTTCACACACAGTATAATAAGCAATTGGCACTAAAGCAAAACTGTAAACTCACCGTGTGATCGATGTACATGTACACTGTTGGTAACCCCCGCTTTAGAAAGGGTGGTTTTCAAAAATCAAAAGTGGTAGGGTGGATACTGGATGTAGGCTATAAGGGTGGTTTAATTGTATACAGGTTGGGTTGGAATAAAAAGGGTGGGTTCTCATCATAAATGGCAAATTCTACTGTGCAATCATTTTTGCATGATGCATCCTCCCAATTTGAAAAAATAGCAGTGTAATAACATTCCACAAGTTTGGGTTCCCCCTAATCAACTAGGCATTTTTTGTGGGCAAAGTGGATTTTAATTGACAAACAAAAAATGGAAATTTATCTTACTAAATCTTACTCCGTAAGTTTTCTATAAGTGGTAAAAGAACAATGTGGTAACAGCTGTAGAATTTCCAATGAATTATCTGAAAAAGGTGGTTATATACTTTTTAATATAAGGGTGTTTTCATAAAAGGGTGGGATAAAAAATAAGGGTGGTTACAAACACCACTGCACTGCCAACTTGGATGTATAGCCTATGGAGTATAACATGTATAGTGTACACAATAACTCGGACCAGCATTACCAATAAAAGAAGTTAATGTTGTGTTTCAATATAAATGATTTTTGTTGTCCATGTTTTTTCCTTTTGTTTCACCCTATTTTTGATGAAAGAACCAACCGCTCCGCGCGTGCCAACTGTGTTAAGTGTAAACCAAACCCAATAATATATAAAGTGTATTATATATATTGTTCACAAACTGGCATGACACAATATACTTCTTACTGTCGCTTCTTAATAAGCACATGCCAATAAGGTAAATGACTTAGTGCTAATTAATTGATTATCGAAATGAACAATTGTTTTCTTTATTGATAGATTTTCATTAATTTAGCGTATAGTTATTTATGTTGCAAAACGACTGTACACAATAGACTATCATATTGCCAAAATGACATTACACCGCCTAAATTGTCCAATTGACGGAGCTAAGTTGTTATTGGGGTCTACTATATATTTATACTCATTATTTTTTTTACATTATCACAAGTACTTACTACGTATCATCATGATTCTATAATGTTAGGCCAAGGTTTTAAGGTTATGCAACAAAAGATTTCATATAACGGGTGTTGCTAAAAAAATGAAAGCTCTGATTTCCCTTGATGTTACCATTTCATAAAAATATCCCCATCCATCTGAAAGGATAATCTGAAAATGATTGTTTTTTTTTAACATTTTCCTATGTAGCAGAATAGGAAATTCAACTATATGTTTTATTGAAATATAAACAAATCAAAACACTTTTTTTTTGTTTAATCCTTTTAAGGGGCAGTGTGAACTTGAGTTTCCTATTATCTATTTTGGTTTGTAACTTTGCAAATATTATTTGATTATTGTTATGTAAAGTATACATTTCTAGAAATAAGAATGGACGATTAACCCGATGATGGCAATCAATTATGTAAAACTTTCCGTATTTGGAGAAAAATACTAAAAAACAAACGATTTTGCCCAAAATTTTCATTCAACAGCATACAAAAACAATTTGAATTTTTCATGATTTCTTATGTTTTTTTAGAACAAAAGACAAAAATTTTTTTTTTTTGTCTAAAATCACAAAAACACAAAAACACTTTTTTTAAAAAATAAGCTACATTTTCGAAATATAAGGGAACATGTCAAAAAAGTGTGATTTTGACTTTTCTTTCCAAAATTTTAGTATAATCTATAGATTGAGAATATCTTTCGTTAGAAATCGAAAAATTAAAAAAGAAACCGTCCCTGGAAAAATTGCTATCGTAGGAAAGTTAACCTACCTTTTACTTCGGTATTTTTGGAGTTTCTTGTCTGACATTTGCCAAATTTTGCGAAATTGAACATTGAGAAAATCCGTTTTAGTAAAAAAGTGACTTTTCACTCCATTTCAAACTGTCTCTTACTCAAATACCTTATCTTGCACTCAAAATTGAGTGATGTTTGGAAGGATCAAAATACAGCCTTTTTTATGCACTATTGAATCAAACATATGTTGTCTCCAATCCATAAATTGAAAGAAATTGAAATTCATTGTCTAAATTAGCGCTTTGTTTACATTTTCAAAAGTATTATTTTTTCGTTTTTTCCAGATGCGTTCTTGCAAATACATTAAAACACGCATACGCTTCATTACGCAGCAAACTTTTCCACACCCGCGCGACGCGATGGTGCCCCTTGCGCCTGACGGCGTGAAATTGTGCTTAAATTCCCGCCCGTTTAGGACCAGCGGTTTTGTGACTTTACAAATGGTCAATAGCTTGTTTTAATCGCAAAAATACAGCTCAAGATTGTCCTGGCAGTGGATAACCTTTGTTGGTAACTAGAACACAGTTTGATGTTGAAAATGGTGCAAAAAATCGAAATTCGTGTAAAAAACAAAAGCCCAGGGGTGAAACAACATACACCCTTAAGATATATTTCTGTACCTAAATAAAATATAGGTAGGTCGTTTCCTCCCTGTTTAATAACCTTTTCGAAATATAACAGAATATGGCCTTGAGAATCTTACTTTTTTGGCCGATTGTCCCTCACGGTCACCGAGTCCGGACCCCTACAGATACCATCAGTGTCCCTTTTATAAATTGACCTAAATCCATAGTGTAAATGAAAGAATCTTCAAAATAGTAAAAAATAAAGCTATATTTGTTTTATCATCCAAACATTAAGGTTTCGTTATAGATCCAAAGATATGTAATTTAACCATTTTCCATGTAAAAGCTTAAAGGAATGATCTGATTACCAATTATACCCACTACTGACATTTACGATGCATACGAAATTTTTTTTTTTTTGCAACGTTAGTGGACATGAGTAACAGAATAATTCAGAAAATATGGATATAGTGCTAGAATTACAGAAAGGAGGCAACGGGGCGAGTCCGCTAACTGTAATTCTTCCTCTTTCCTCCCGATGGTCTGAATTTTAAAATTGGTCTTAATAAGGGTGCTTTGGAACCCTTTTTTGCACACCGAGAACATTTAACAAAGAGATGATCCTTCCTACATACACAAAATTCAAGCAATGTCATTTTGCGTCGGATCACATTCACCTCCGATTTAGGCATTAGTAAAAAGTGTAATCTTTAAAAGTTATTTACCTGGTTTAGAATAGTAATCTTTACAATGCATTCTACAGCATAACAGTATGTCAATGTCGGAATTACTGGACCATTTTGTCCTGCCGCTGGAACTTAATTGTCTCTGCTTTATATGGATTTCCCACATAAACATTTTACAATGCGAAAGTTATGAAAAAAATCGATGATTCCAATGTTCTGCTAACTAAAAGCTTTACTTTTTAATTTAAGATGATTAATTCGCTGTGCTATCATGGTACACATTCTCCAAAGGGTTGCGGAGATGTTTTCAACTCAGCTAATAAACCATTGACAAGATCGATATCGGCTGAGTATTTCTTCGTGATTTTTTTTTCCAAAAAGGTAGTGGTTTAGTCAATTCTACTACCCATACTTTGTTAAACTTATATGATACCGAAACTACTAAAAAACTTCGCAATCTGTGCGCACAAAGGCAAAAAAATACATTTGGTTCACATTGTTCAATATAAACATTAACAATGAAGATAAGGGTCATAGATGCTCTGTGTATCATTGGTGGAGGGCTTTTGGATTTGTGCATGTGTTTTTGTGTTTGTCGTGTTTGGTGTTTTGCAGCTTTGAACGACTTATCGATTTAAACAATTTAAAATCTGGTTCCTCAGTCCTCATTCGTACACCAGGATAAGAAACCTTATTGAGCAACCAGCACCGGAACCAGAAATTTCCCGCTCGGACCCATCCCGCCTACCGAAATAGACCGTCACGGTCATTTGTTAATGTTTGTTTCAACGCTGAAAAGTTGAATGGCAAATGCATCTTGAAGCGGGCACAATAACAAATGGTTAAAATTTTACAAATTATGTGTGTCCAAAGTACAATATATTGTATATTGTACAGTTTACACGACCAATTGGTTAAACTTTTACCAATTGTTTTTGTCAAAAAAGTACAATTAGTTATATTTATTCAGGAAACAAAAGCGTCTTGGTAATGATTTTTTAAGTACACACAATGGCCATAAGTATTGCAACTGAGAAAAAGCCAATTATAATCACCAATGATTTCAAACTATACCATGGATTCGTGACCACTCAATCGTATTTAAATTCAAAAGTTGTGTTTTTCAAACAGATGTTATTCCCCCGAATCCAAGAGAGGTGAAAAAACGTTTGATTTGCTTGTCACGTTCCCTAAATATGGATGATTAAAGGAAACGCAAAACATAAATTGTCGATTGCACTCAAGAAGGAATACGGACACAGACACAAAAGATATGGCTTCAAAACAGCCACTTAATGGATTGTACGGGTTTCATTAGGGTTTACTTAAAAATTTTTATAGGAGAAAATCATGGTGGTTGTGTGGAATCGGAAACGAGGATAAAGTCATGTAAGAACAGTGGTCTTCGGAAAAATATTGAGAAATGGAGACACCTGAATTCATCTAATGAAACTCACGTTGGATCACGTAAGTAGAAACCATGTGTAAATACGCGTTCACATAATATGACAAACAGCACAATGTCAACGGTGCCATTAAAAGTTGTTTTCAGGATATACATTTAATTTTTAAAAAACATTTTTAAATTTCCCGAGTCCAACGGTGATAAACGTGCTCCCATCTTTTATGACATATCTCATTTCTGGTCCATACAAACCACACCAATTTTTCACCCTAACAGGTTAGGAGTAGACCCTGACAAACTCGTTAAGTTCATTTCGGACTTCGGCAGCCATGTTTGACGTTCCTCTGCCTTATTCCTTCTGGAGTACAATCGGAAAGTTATTCATTAGCCAGCTTCTTAACCCGCCATATTAAGGGGTAAAGAAAATCAAATTAAAACGTTTGTCGCACAACTTGATTATGGGAGGAAAATCATCTGTTTGAAAAACCCACTTGACAATAATTACGCAATGTGTAGTCAAGAACTCCTGATACAATTTTAAATCAATTTGTGAATATAAATTGCTTTTTCTGCATGTTGCAATACCTTATGGCCAGTGTGTGGTATGTATAAAACTCCTACATATGGGCCAAAAGGGCTCCAAGTTTTAATTGTACGTGTTCTTCGTTCTAACAGTGTAAATTAAATATTGCGTTATGTTATGCTTTAAATTAAATACACTTAAAACATGGGGAAAATGGAAACATCCATGTCAATTTGTACTAAAGTCTAAACATCAAATATTATATGTGGATATGTGGACAATATAAGGTATGGATGGTACAAAAGCTTTTGTGTAAGTGATTAAAAATATATAAATTTTGTATATTATTTTATAGGATTTTTTGTTTTATATAATAGAAATATGGGTGTGTGTGTTGCTGTCGAGTTGATATTTTCAAAGATAAAGGCAAACGCTGACATTCTATTAGACATAAAAGTCTGCCGACTCATTTTTGTTTTACATACGAAGCATTCTCATCAATTTCCCCATATAGTATCAATAGATTAGCATGTAAGTTCTTTGGAAACCATAATTCTAATCTGTAAACAGACACGAGGACGTTTTAACCGATTTTGTTGAAAATGATCATGCGCGCCAATTATTAAAATCACGACTTTCCAAATTTCTAGCTTAAATGGATGGCACAAAATCTAATTTGATTACATTTTAATCTATTTAGAGTTATGATGCATCACTATATTTTGATATATATATTATGACTTTGAGAAGGTGGACACTATCCGGTAGGATTGTGTTACAAAAAGTCTTTTGTAAGGATTAAAAATATATAATATTTGTATATTATTTTATAGGATTTTTTGTTTTATATAATAGAAATATGGTGTGTGGTGTCGCGTGATCATTTCAAAAATAAAGTCAAACGCGCTGACATTCTATAGAAATAAAAGTTGTGCGACTCATTTTTGTTTTAAATCAGAGCCATTCTCATCAATTTCCCCATATAGTATATATATTAGACTAATAAGAATTAATAAAATCTACTAGATATCAATAGATCTCGCATGTAAGTTCTTAAGAACCGTAATTCTAATCTGGAAGAGACACGAGGACTTTTTAATTAACCTGACCTCTATCCCTCCCCCCTCTTCTCCCTCCGCCCTGCTGCTCCCCCTGCTCCCCTCGATTTGTTGAAAATTATCATGCTCGCCAAATGTTTTATATTATAAAATCCACACTTCCAAATTTCTTAGATAAAATGGAGGACAAAGCTAATTTTGATTACATTTTTAATTCTAAGATTATATGTCAATATATTTTGATTTAAATAATTTTAATCTAAAACTTGGATTTTGTCCTTGATAGGCATCTAATTATATTATTTAACGTAAGGAAATTTAGAGAACACTGAAGTGAAATAAACCGAAAAAGTGTCTTTTACAAGAAGACGACTTAGTATTTTCTGTCGTGCACGGTAACATGCCAGTATTCTTTCTGTATGGCCCCGGGTGGTATGGCCGATGAGCAACATCTTGGCATGGCCAGTTATAAACTTCATGTTGATATTTTTTCCAACAACATAGATGTTTGACGTCGACAACTCAATAAAATCCCCCAAAAGAAACAATTTATTTTATTTTCTTTGGAAATAATATTGATACAAAGTGGTAAAGGATAATGTTTTTGAGAATTGGCATGTCAATCACAAGGTAATTTCAAATAGAGTAGATCGAGCTCATAATTATAGATCTACCATAGGCCACACGTTCTTATAATTAGAAAGAAAAATGGAACTTAGAGAGTTTGGGGGGAGTTGGGGGGGGGGGGGGGGGGGGGTTGTTTGTGTTGGTTTTGTGTGGGGGGGGTTTTTTTTTTTTTTTTGGTTTTTTTTCGTTGGTTATCTATTTGTAACAACCACTCTCGCAAAATTGATTTTATGAACCTAACCGCGACGGAGCGGGTCGTTTTGCCGACCGACGGCCAAATGCAACGAGGGCTAATCTATTTTTATTTTTAACGGGCCCAGATGCAACGAGTGCCAAAGTTTGCGTTTCATTGCATCTCTTCCGTTTTTCCCACACAGGAATAAGTAGCGTAAAGTCAATAACGCCAATGCAACGGAAAACATCGCGTCAGTTTCCTGGAAGACGGCCATATTCAACGAAAACAGTCGCGTCATTTTCCCGGAAGACGGCCCAATGCAACAAAAACATCGCGCTCATTTTTCCGGAAAGACGTCCCAGATGAAACGAGGAACATCGCGTGCGAATGGCAATAAAAACCATGGTAAATAATAAATAAATAATAAATAATAAATAATTGATGCGTACGCACACTGATCTGCATGAATTTGTAGGCTTATAGTTCGCCCGTCGTGAGTGGGGCTATTACGCTACATCATAGTCTTGTCGAGGGCGCTATTATGTCTAGCGTCATGCTCCTGTTTACGTCCTATGCTTTAGCATATTACAAAAATCGCTTATCGGAAATGGTGGCGCTATCACCATCGAAATCGAAATTGTCTATGGGCATTTGTACACAGTGTCACCCGCCTATGAAAAGCATTGCGCCTTATGCGGGCCGAACCGTCGCAAAGCAATGAAAAGCATCGAATCATTTCCCGGGAATGACGTCCCAAATGCAACGAAAAACATCGCGTCATTTTCCCGAAGACGTCCCAGATGCAACGAAAAACATCGCGTCATTTTCTCGGAACGACGGCCAAATGCAACGAAAACCATCGCTTCATTTTCTCGTAAGAAAGGACCTGGCCCAGATGCATGAGGCCAATGAGAGCTTTGCGCGCGCAAAAATAGTTGTTGACGGCCGGCAGATGGCAACCGAAAATTTCCGACCGGTACCACTTTTCGTTGGCTCTCATTGCTTCTCGGCGCGTTTTAGGGTTGAAACATAAAAGCATACGCGCTTGGATAATAACATTGGACTTTTGGTTGTTAATTAGCGATTTTACAGGTTCGTATTTTATAAGTTTGTATTTTTAGGTGAGTCACCCGATTATGATCCAAATTCATATGTTGTTGATCCTTCATATGGCAGCATATCACCAAAAACATTTGATTACCAATTTTGAGTTAACTCGGCCCAACTTGTTCGATGTGAGCAAAATGTGCATACAAATATGGTCCGTCTACACACTTAAAAATACAACTGTCCCAAAAAAACAAAAATATACAATCAAAGATTATTTTTTTTTGGCCAAAACTTATTTACGGTTGCATCCCATGGCTGGAGCTTTACTGATTCCTGTTTTAGGAGTGTTCAGCTTTCATGAGATTTTTAGTTTGGTGTACTTTGGGGGTCTGGTTCAGGCGTTAAGGCTAATATCTGAGACAGTTGAAAAAAACCTGTTGGGCCAGTTTCGGCTATGCCCTTATATGAATCAAAGATTTCATTTTAAATCACCGTCAAGATATTCATTATTGAAAATTTAATAAAATTTTTTTTTTTTTTTTTTTTTTTTTTTTTTTTAAAAAAAACCATTTATAACTTTATAATGTCGCAATTGCTAATACATACATTTTAGCATGGGAAAGAACAATTCCAAACAGCTCTTGTTGTCTAAGCTTTACTCCAAGTTTCAGCAACGGTAAACCATAAAAACACCTTGTTGAAAGTAACCTGAGACCTTTGAAACCAACCATCCTTTCCTTTAGTACTCTTTGTTGAACACTGCTTCCTCATCATATTCCTCCTCTGGCATCTTGGAGGCAGTGAGAATAGGGGAAGGGTAAATTGTCCCCAACATAGAGCATTGTCTCCACATTTGTCCTTCCAACACTGTTACGTTAGTTTCAGGCAGTCAAATTCCCGCAAATTTCCATGCCTTTTCATGATTACTGTCCCCCTGAGAGTGAGTCTCATCCATTTCATCTCACAACGTAATAATTTCTGGTGCTTTCACTAAATAATATATTGTTATTCATGCATCTATACATTCACTCTGATCTGTACAATACTCTTATGTTTAAAGGGTTTAATCCCACAATGATGCTACACGCCATATACCTTTAGCTCTTGAACCTTCAAGTGAAACTGGCCGCAGTGGTATTTCATCTTGTGTTCACCCTGACAATCTCTTCGCTTAGGGTTCCATCAAATTGGATGGAATAAAAGCGTGGATTTAGCTTAGGATCTTGTCTAACAATCAAATGTCGAAAATTTCTGGCAAAAATGCCTTCATATTTTTTATAATTTTTTTAGTTTGATTGTATAGTTTTTTATTGGAACAGTCTGTAGTAGTCAATTGGACCCCTATAACGGTCACTATACACCAACGCACTTTGTAGTCAGTTTATGACTACTACGAAGTCATCATTTGTATCTTTATGATGTAACTAGGTTTTATATGACTACGAATTAGTACACAATGACTTCAAAGTAGTCAAAAATTTACTAAATTGTAGTGGTGTATTTGACCGTCTCGGGGGTGCAAATTTGAGCCCGTATTTTAAGTGTGTATTGCAGTGGTGTGTTAGTAAATGTTGTATACCACACTTGTGACACGTTTTTGTCATAAAATCAAAAACGTTCTGGGGCCTAAAATGTCCTCGCAACACCTTTCCCTGCGTCTGTCTGCACAGTGAGGGCCCAAAGGATATAAAATTTCACTGGGGTAATGAGAAAAATAGCTTGATGAGGCTTTCTTTCTAATAGCGCAAATCTCCATTTTACTGGGTAAAGTGGGGGGGGGTGAAACTTTTTGCAGCTCCTTGATAATTTTTTCGTCAATAAATGTATTATTTTATAATCTTATCGTGACGAATATATTTGAGTTCAAATCCATAAAAAGTCGTAGTTGGTGATCTATCAAGTATAATGCTGATTACCGATTCATACAGCACTACTGACATTTGATATCGATTCATACAAATTTATTTCATGCATAAGTAATTTCATAATCTTGGATCTAGTGCTTGAATAAAAAAAAAAATACAGAAAAAGAGCCTGGGAGGCTTATACTACATATTAACAAAATAAGGGGGAGAGAGTCTGAATTGTAACCTTGTTCGGGATTGGAAACAATGATTGGTTTGCTCTGTGACCACCCCTATATATCGCGGGGTTCAGTGGCGTACCGACCGGGGAGTTTTCCCCATCTAGATCATAAAACGGGATGGGATCAAAATATGCATTGTCATCCACCTCTTATAGGAATATTTTGACCCACTTTCAGCCTATGTGGGCAACAAATTAATCTGGATTGCGACTGGCCTCGGACTGTGGGGTCTGAAGTTTATGTGCCCCAACCCCCCTGCAAAAAATTAAAAATCTAAATTCTACTTTCAAGTCTCAGTGTAAATATAATTGAACCATGTGGCATATTTAAAATGAAATTTAATGCGAATATAGCCCTCCTATTACCCTTTTAATAGCTCGATAATCTATCTATTTCCAGGAAATGTTCTGATTTTAATATGGGTCATGTAATTTTAAAATAATACGGGCGAAGCTTATAATAGATCTATACCATAACCATAACGTTCTTAGAAAGAAAGGTTAGAACTTATAGAGTTCTAAGTTGGTTTTTGTTGGTTATCTATTGACACCGTGTCTCGCATTCTTTTTATAAACAGAAAAGCCATAAAGCGCTTGATAACATTGACGTTTGATGGTTAAGATTTTTTACGGTTCGTATTTATAAGTTCGTATTAAAGATGAATGTTCATTATTATCAAACATGCTCTATCTATTATAATATAAGTTACAAGTATATTTGTAATTTTTTTATACAAAACTTTTGGCAGGCTAGCTGCTGATAAACTTTTCGTCGATAATTTGTTGTCTTTTTTTTTATAATCTTCCGTGACAATATGTTTTGGTTCAATCCTACCTTGTGTTCGAGTTAGGCGGCAAAATTTCAGGGAGCTGTATTTGTAAATTCCATATCAATATACCATATTAAAATCATATGATGATTACCCTGCCTACCGTGTTGTTCCAAATGCAGTTAACATGTTATTTACGTCTAATGTGAAATCGCGCTAGGCAGGGTTTTATGATTTGTAGATTTAAATATCACTCATTAACGTAGATTTTCATCATTTTACTTTAGTTGGTATAGTGTGGTATGGGCGGCCAAAGGGGGTATTTCACAAAACAACGTCACAAAACTCTAGTTGGTAATAAACTCGAAAGGGGGTATGACCCAAAAGGGCAAAAAGGGGTTTCACACAAACGACGTCAAAAACTCATAAGGTGGGTCAACAGCGGCGCAGAAGACCTCCCAAGTCCCTTTTCGCCTACAAATTCCTTTTTCCGTGCACCGGGAAACCTCTCATAGAATAAGCACGTAAAAGCATATGTTCCGCACAACTCAAACGCTCCCTTGTCATTATCGATAGGCTGCGGTCTTAAGTCTAGGTCGTGGGTTCAATTTCTCTGTAATATTATGGACCTATCAAGAAATTATTCTCAATTGTCTATGCGCTTGCATTTGTGGTAAACAGTATTTCATATTTCTTCATCATCTTCAGAATTTCTTGAACCAGCCAGAAAGCTAGTACAACTGTAGGGCAGTTAGAGCGTACGATTGAGCGAAAAGGAATTGAGTGGAGCCCCCTACCTTCCGCCAGCAGCAATGTTAAAACAACGACGGCGTAATTATGAGACGCTTTTACATCAATTACATGATTACATCTACAACAGGGTATCACTCTGTGTTTGACAAATTCCACTCCTACTTTAGATACATACTTTCACCGCATGTTCCTACTTCTAAAGATACATTTCTAGTAATTACAATTTCAGTGATATCTCCAGCCATTTTTCAGTAAAAGGAAAAAATATCTGTGAACTGTTTGTTTGGTTATTTGGTAAGATTTACCAAAAAATGAGGCGGTACCTTGGGCCGGTAACCGGGGACGGTAACCTGAGTCTAGGATTGAAGTGGAGACTGGTCTAAGGGCATAGGATGTATGATTTTTCTGGCTGGAACGGGGCTAGGACTTCGGACTTGCATCTTGCATTTTTTTTCTTTTGGATTTGGCAATTTCAAATTCATGGGCTGTGCTTAACCATTTAGTTTGTGTACCGTCTTGGTTATTTTATTTTTTTTTTTCTTTATTCTATTTATATGGTGTTGTAAAGTTGCATGAATTATCCTTTTATTAGTTCTGAGTTCAGTTATGACCTGGTGTACTCTAGCGTATAGGCTGTCATGGCTGTGTTGATACACTTACGATGTTACCTTCCGCAGGCGACAAAGAAAGAAATGAGTCACACGCCATTACCGGTCGATAATATTGTGTTCGCGCGCAAAGGATTATGGTGGCTATGCTTCTGAAGCTGCGGTTAGGTGGGTCATAAACTCGAAAAGGAGTATAATTAAAATTAAATTGTCAACTCAAATGGCACATTTTGTTGCTTTAAAAATATCAAAATCTTTTAGCTCTGAGATTTCACAGAGTAAATAGAAATAGTACTTTTTGCTTCAGACACTAATTGTTGACCATACATGCCTTAAAATTTTGGTTTGTTGAGAAAAGTCTATTGTTCGCTCGGGACATGGACTTTTAATAAACCCGAAAACACCCACAAATTCATAGAACTTTTCGTTTTCCCCCTTTTTCTACTTCAGTTTATGTTTGGTCATGAACATAAAATTTGTATCCATACTTCGCTATTTAAAAAGAATAAGTCTGCGAGAACGTTTTCCAAAGCGTCTTTAACCAATCAGTAAATATGCAAAAAAAAAAAAAAAATGACAAAAAAAAAAGAAATCTATAAAAAAGAATAAAACATTAAAAAGTTAAAAATTGGATTTTATAGATCTAATGTTGACTTGACTCGACTGCTTCTTTCTTTTTTTTTAATCTGGCATACTCTTTAATACAGTCCGTTTGTTATTTATTATTCTTCTTATGTAAAGCTAATATCGATACAGAAAATTAAAGGGCTGACTCAGAGATTTCCCGGTATATTATAATAAGGTCGCCTCAATTCAAACCAAATCGTGTTTTTTCTCATATATCATAATGCTTGTACAATACTAATCATTGGTGAAATAACTAAACTCAAATTCGAAGTCCTGCATATAAAAAAACAACTTTGTATAAAATTACAAATACGAATTTCTGTTATACACTTTATCCGATTCATCTCTAACTTTGGAATTAAGCATTTTATTAAGTGACTATCTTTATTCTATATGATTATTTTAATCACCTCACAAAAAAATGATATTTTTTAAAATCTCCGAGTCAGCCTTAATCAAAGTTTGCCTTTGTGAAGTGTTGCCCTTTGATGAAGATCAATGCTAGGATCCTGCTAGGATCGAAACGAAGGATGACGATCCTGCTAGGATCGAAACGTCAGGCCCACGCTCTAGTATACAGTTTACCACACAGGCTTTTTTTGTGGGGAAGCAGTATGTGTAAGCAATTTTTGTTAAATCAAATTTTATAGAAAATCTAAACTACACCCCGTACACACTATCAAAATCTCTAATTCAACTAAGCGTTAACGAAGATTAAAATTGACTATTTGATTTTTTTATTTATATTTTTAATAATGATTATTTTGTGTGTACGCTACTTCCCTTATTTCAACGAAGATTAATTTGGCTTAATTCACGAAGCCATCAGCTTCTTTTCAATTAAGAATGGTTTATTTTGATTAAGAGATTTAACTAGTGTGTATGTACGCACACGTCGTGAAAGAGGTGATGGGTGTTGTTTTACATCCAAGGCCATATTTCCGGTAGCACACTTGTTTCAATCTTTGTTTAGTTTTTTTCTGCTAGTGTGGACGCAATTTTATTCTTAATTAAATGTAGTGTGTATGCACGCTTTATTAACTATCAAGATGAAAGCGCCCTGGCCCATTTCACAAAATATGAAATTTTCTTCAATTGTCTCTCAAATGATAGTCTAGCAATTGGAAGAACAGAGATATATTTGACACAGAAAAATAACATCCCCAAAATAGATAGGACAAATTCATATGAGGATAAAGACATCCAGGTATTTGTAGGCCAACTTTTTAAGTTTTCCATAACTTTAATCAACATTGTATATTACATGATAAATATTTTTTGACTCGTACTCCAACTGATATAAAAACACAACAGGTTATAGACCGATCCAACAGTGTGCATAGCGTGGGAACATGCATGCGGCGTGCTTGTTCTTGTATTAAACGCCATTTTCGCGCCGTCGTCTGCTGAATTTAACGTGCCGGCGACGTAAATTATAAAATCGTTCTGTTTACCCATAGGAGCTTATTTGGTCTTAATCAGTTCGGGTGATGACTTTTTGTATATAAACTCCTACAACCCTGCAAGTATCGATTTTGAAAAACCTTGAGGCGCACTATTGTTCAAATGTGACAGTGTCTCTTTACCTAATCGAAGTCGAATAAGCAATTTTGCAGTGTGTACGTGGTTCCTTCTATAAAAATCTAATATCTGCATATTTCGCGGCACGTGAGTGGAATTGGCCGTCCTGTTTGTGGAATATACCATAGATCATAATCTCAGGTACGGATGTACATGTACTATCATTAGCAACGATAAGGCAATCTTCTTTCCTCTTTATCGATCGCACGTTCTAGGGGCCTACATGCAATGTTTGGAACATACAATCGACGCATCAAGTTTCCCGCAGGGATTCATAGTGCACACCCGGATGCATGCTCTCAAATTGCTCACTTTTTTGCGATAGTTCAACTATATCCTATCGCATAGTTCTCTCACTTTTAAAATCTCTATCATCCCGAGGGATTAAGGAAACTTCGACGAGGTGGCGAGGCTTGCATACTTTGTAATTGGTAGTGCTCTCCAATCGCTGGTTGCTCTCTAACACCCGGTCTCCATTGCATTTCTATACCTTCATGATCATGGAACATCACATCCACCCGTGATCCATGCATATATAAAAATAAAAAAATCATTCTAACTTTTGGAATTAAGCATATGCCTTAATATGTTGATACTATTTGAAATACCACACATGTAGTAATTAAAATATAATCTAAAATCGAAACTCTGATTCGGTCTTTTAAGGCTATAAGCTTACCAAAACACCACATTTAGAAACAAAAAACTGTATCCTCAAAAATCTTCCTCTGTTCCTCGAGATTTTATAGGCCTTAAGTTGATATATGGATCGAATAATTCTTATTAACAAAATGCATATCTTATTACCATCGTTTTTCTAAATTAATTATTTTTCATTTTGAATTATGCTATATAACAATTAGTATACGGACTATTAATCAATTTTTAAAGAAAATCTAATCAGTTTTCACTGCACACCCTGAACATCGGTATGACACGATGCGTGGCATCGCGCATCAAATTACGGACGTTGTTTGCCGTGCCGGTGCCAACAGATTTTGTTGAACTCCCGATGTCCGCTCCCGGCTATCCCTGTATATAGGCCTATTAGTGTCGGTACCGCAACCCTAATTGTATCCCCATAGGTCTACATTGGGTTACGGGCAATATGGGATCCCGCCGAAAAGCTATGTCATTTCCAGAAGCAATTAAGCATGCAGACGTTTGGTCGCATATTGCCCAATTGAGCAATATCATGGGGATTAATGTTAACTAAGGCAATTTGGGGTCTTTAATATGCGATACTCTGTTTGAAGTAAAAACTCTGCAATTTTCATCGGCTTCTATCAGGATTCTATCGCGGCAGTCGGCCCATGTTTACATCTCACGAGGGTCTCTATAAAAACAGACGCTCGCATTGGCCACTGACCTGTGTATAGAGGTCAGGTGATATGGCGTATCGGCTGTCACACCACTACCGGATCAAACCTGCACGCGGAGCCCGATGATTTGTAAAGCCGCCCAAACTGAACAAAAATAAAAAAAATAACGGTTATTTGCTGTAACTCACATGCACGATTTAAATCTCAATTTTCGTCCCCAAAACACAATATTCAAAATCAATTTGTTAACAATATGTAAAAATACTGGACAAATATATATCAACAAATAGAGGACAAAATGGACTTTTATCATACAATTTCGAAGCATTTATTTATGTTACTCATTTCCAAAAAGTGAAAAGTACAATTTGTTTACTCAAACTTTCACGATAAATTTGGTCAAGGTTTTCTATGAAACAGATTTCTCTTAAATTTGTTAGCTTTGATTGAATCTCATCTAAGAAATATTTAAAAATCGCTCATATACTCTGTTCTTAGAAATTGAGGAAATTACATGCTATTTAAGGGCACAGAGAATGACGAACAGCAGTTGGTTTTACCGATTCAAACACACTCGCGTGAACTGCGTGAAGGTAATTGCACCTAGCAACGCGGTGCGCCATTGGTCACACTATTCGCCGAACTACAGCGTAGCTTGCTGCGTGCCGCAGTGTGTGTTTGTCACACGGTTCTATTTTAGGTCGTGTTGCCTGAGCGGTGGTAATCTAAAACCAAACAATGTTTTTGAAATCGAATCAGCTGACGTGAAACCCGAATTGAATGGAAATAAGTTGTGTCTGAGGCACTATCCAACCAATTCTGAGTAGGCCTATATGGTCTGGCAGAAGACAAGGTTAAAATAAAAAATATGGTAACTGTTGAGGTGTCCCTCGGTTTTGGAACTAGCCTAAATCGTGGTCTAATCTCCCCCTTTAGGACTAAAAAGGGGAAAATCACAAGTTTTGTTCATCGGTAAAGCCGCGCACCCCTTTTATTTTTAACACCAAACTCAATAACAATATCATTTTTTTTTTTATTTCATGAATTGCGACAATTTGAGTTTCTTTTTAATACTGTTTAAATGATGCCTCCTTGTTTAAAAATGCCCTCATCAGAGATCGTTGGTCAAGATATTGTTGTTTTTTAAATATTTTTGTTTTAAATTTTAAATCTAGATTTTCTTAACTTTTTAGCTTACATTTGGCATGTTTTGAGGCTCTCTTGGGGGAAATCCTTGTAAAGTATTTTTTAAAATCGTTCGTTTCGTGCAAGTCCCAAAATCAGTGGAAGATCTGTCTTTAGCCAGCTGTAGTTTTCATCAATCCACCAGTTGATCAGGCCTCTGGGATTCCTTTTGGGATTGTAGACCTCACATCATCTATGATGCGGCCAATGGCCCGTGGCCCTCCACAAACGCATTCTGGCGAAAGTTCACTCCACTCCGACCCTGCAAGGAAGCTCCCCAGCGCGACCAACCGCCAGCAGCCCCGAAGTCTGGCCGAGGCCGACCCACTCTCCCCCACCAAGGCCACAGCCCCTGGGCCCGCCAGACGGACTGGAAAAGAAATAAAAAAAAAAAATAAAAAAAAACACAAACTGGCTCCAGGCCGCAAACATAGGATGACCACCGCTCACACCCTCCGTCACCGATGCCAGGATGATCGACAGGGACACCGTCGACTGCAATCGTCACGGACTTGGGCATCAAATGACCTCCGTGGGATCCTCCGATCCTCAAAGGGTGCCGGCGGGGGGGACCAGGCCACCAGGCTCACCACATCTCTTGGCGAGCCTGACCGTCTGAAGGTTTCCTCCCAAGGCCTGCAGGAGCCCGATGCCAGACCGAACTGAAAGACATCACCTAAACCACATTCGCATTGAAATTTTGTTGGGAAATTGGTAGACTATAGGCCTACCTTGTGTTTTTCTTCATTGTTTTTTGACATGTTCCTTTGATTTGTTTGGCTTTTGGGGGTTGCTTTGTTTTGATTTGCCTTTTGGGGTTTGCTTGTTTTGTTTCGGTCTTGCTCGCTTTGTTTTTAATGCTTTCGTTTGTGTGTGTGTGCCCCTTAAGGACAGTCATTTTTAAAGTTTTATTTTCCTTTCCGAAATGTGAAACGAACAACCCCTGCAACATGCGCGGGTGTTACCCTACGTAATCTTTGTCACTTTTGCACTCTCACATAGGCCTTCCGCAAATCCCTTGAACTTTGCCATCTTGAACTATGCATTCTTAAACAATCTGTGAAAATGTAAAGCAATTTCATTGGTTGATGCCCGGGTTAATTCGTTTATTGAACCCAGGTAGTACACGCGGCGTATTGAAGTTATTTTTTTTTTTTTCGGTTGAATCGCTCAGCGCCATACGTGTTTTGCTACTTAGCGCACACCTGCCTACGTTGCATCTCGTTGCGTTGGATCGTTGCGATTCAACGGGCTGGTCGATTGTTGTCACTGGTTGTGGCAGTCCTTGTTTATTTAAGCCGTTAAAACATTGTGAAATTGGGTAAAGATGACTTAAATGATAAAGATGTTAAAGAATAGAATAAAGGTATGATTTTGTGGAACCGGTACTCCTCTTTACGACGAATTGAACCGGCACACCATTATTTTTGCGTGGAAGAACTCGGCCTCCGCCTCGTTCTTCCACTTAAATAATGGTAATACCGCTGGGTTCAATTCGTCTAAGAGAGACTGGTTTCCAAAAATCATACCTTTATTCTCTAATTGAAATACACGCACCGGATTGTTCACTGCTCGGTTGCGCGTACTCAAATGACGTTTGGAACACTCCATTACGTCGCTCAACTCCTGAATTTGATCCGGTAAGTGGTGTGGATCGGCTGTGACAGGTCCGCCGATCCCGGTGTTCAATTATCACTTTCGTTCAACATGCCTTTTTTGGAGCTTTAGTTGATTGCGAATATTGCAGCTACACGCAGGACATTCGATGATGAAACGGTCACCAATCAACCTCGCTGGGACGCTGTGCTAAGAATGACCTCACAGTTTTAGCAGTCTAGCTCAATAGCATGTGTAAATCATTCTGGTACAAGAGACGCAGTGATATTATCATAAAAAATTTTCATTAACGCCAACACCTGACGTGCCGTTTTGCCGACCAACGGCCCAAATGCAACAGGTGCAATCTATTTTTTATTTTAACACCGGCCCAGATGCAAACGAAAACAAATTTTTTGCGTTTCACATGCATCTGGCCGTTTTTTCCCGGCACAGGAATAAGTAGCGTAAAGTTGTAAAACGGCCCAGATGCAATGAAGAACCTCACATAATTTTCCCGAATAAAGCCCAGATGCAAACAGGAACCTCCGCGTCATTTTCCCGGAGACATGACCCAGATGCAATGAGAACATCGCGCCATTTTCCGGAAGACGTCCCAGATGCAAACTAGGAACACGCGTGGCTGAATGCAATGAGAACGGGATCATAAATAAATAAATAACTAAATCATGGATGCATAAACTGTCACACTGTCTGCATGAAATGTGTATTATAGTTCGCAGTCGTGAGTGGCGCTATTACGCTACGTCATAGTCGTGCGTGGCGTTATTACGCTACTTCATGCTCCGGTTTATTAACGTCAGAATCTTCATGCATATTAGCTATCGAAAATGGTGGCGCTATCACTGTCGATATCGAAATTGTCTATTGCATTTGTACACAGTGTCACCCGCCTGATAAAAGCATGCGCCTTCTGCGGGCAAACCGTCCGCAACGCAGTGAAAAGCATCGCATGCTATTTCCTTCCCGGGAATGACGTCCCCCCAGGTGCCAACGAGGAACATCGCGTCATTTTCCCCCGGGAAAGACGGCCCCGATGCCACAACGAGGAACAGCGCGTCAATTTTTCCGTAAAGACGGCCCAGATGCAACGAGGAACATCGCGTTCATTTGTTGCCCGGTAAGACGGCCCAGATGCACTGAGGTGCGCAATGAGGATTTTTTGTGTGACAAAATAGTTGTTGAACGGCCGGATGCAACGAGAAAACATTTTCCGACGGTAGCCACCCACAAACGTTTCGTTGCACACCGCATTTTGCTTTCTGGGGCTGCGTTTAAGGGGTTTGGTTAATCGAGTCCCTAACGATTAAGACTTAAAGAATTTTGAATAATGGTGTACTCTTATTGTTCACATTTCTGTTTTGAAAAAAAAAATTATTTCCATGGCGGCGCCTGGGTAGTCGCCACTTCACTGTTCCACGCGTGCCTGGATGTAACACAATCCGTTTGCATATGGCACAACATTTTAATGCAAATTTTTGTGACAGCAAAATCCTGGGATGGTAAACGAAAGCGCACAGCGACCCATGGATTTCAACGAACTGGCAGCCGAGTGTCGGTACCTTTGGTAAGGGGTAATTTCATGTCATTTCGGCATGTTTACCCTAACAATTCGACATAGTTAACTATTCATAGAATTGCTACTTTGGCTTTACTACGTCGCTGGAGACCGTTAGGAACTGTGAGTACGTTCTAAAAAGGAATTTTTGAAGAGCACATAAGTCGGTCCATTGTTCCCGTTCAAAAAATCGGCTTCGTAAAGGGTAATTGTTCGACCACTAGTCATTAATATATCCCTCCTGAATATATTCATGTTCATTGATTGGTTAAAAGTGGCGTCACATTGACCAGCAAATATTTTAACTATTTGCAAGACAGAGAGCGAAAGAGCGATCACAGGGAAATAGACGCCTATTTTCCCTAGGGAAATAGCGCCTATTTCCCTCTAGCCTCGAACCCTGTTTATCAAGTTTCCTTTATCGGTTCTTTCGCGTGTGGTCAAATACAAGCTACGACTGTTGACGTTATGCTGAAGAGGGCACAAACTCTTACTTGTATTTCTCAGTATTTTTACAGTTTCCGTATTAGTTATGGCTCTAAAGGACTTGTGAACTCATTGTTTGAGGCTAATTTCGTTGACAACCATCCCGTTGCCCACCCACATGGCTGCGCTCAGTTTTGCAATAACACCGGTGGGAAACCTTCTGCACGGATAGTGAGAATACAACAAAAATAATTATGTTATGTTCTGTCAGTGTTCGAGGAGTTTGTGTAAATAACACAGGTGATTCCCGGCGTGATTGTTATTTTTAAAATAATGCCATGGAATGGACACGCGGATATGACTCACGCTGCAATCACTGCATGACTGTGCACGGAAACAGAAAGGTGAACTATACATAACATGCTATATGCAGTAATTCCGGGAGTAAATTCTGTACAGAAGACTTCAGCGTCACTTTTTTTTTTATTATTTTACCAAAAAGGTGTTTGATATCATAAGTGGGGGGCGGACTTTCCTCTGCCTAAAAGGCAGTCAAATAATGCTCAAGCCTTTGCCCTAGCCTATAGCCTAGTCCCTAGGCTAGCTAGGCCCAGTACATCAGGCAAGGCCTATTTGTTGTTAAGTAGGCCTCAGGCTCAGGTTCCACTTTTAACCATCAATGAACAAAAAATATATCATGAAGGTATAAAACACGGGACCTGGAGGGCGTGGGTCTATTTTCCCTCGACCTTCGGTCTCGGGAAAAATAGTACCCCACGCCTCCAGTTCACTCGGGGGCCATATATTCCCACAAGATCCTCATTAATCATTAAATATTTGTATACTTAGTACATGATAGCCCGAGTTTTGCTCTGGCTTTTTTCCGCTATGATAGCTCCTACTATCTCCTCTCCAAGGGAGTACGGAGAGAGCGACGCTAACGGAACGAGCTAATTCTATAGTTACTCTTTTTATAAGTGTTTGAACAAGACAATCTGCAGCCATGTGTGCGTGAATGTCGCACTTCTGTATAACAGAGCGTAAAACACATAAAAATAGACACGTGATACGCCTGTGTTGGTTAACAGGTCGCAAATGCTGCACGCCGGTACTGCGTACGCATTAAAGTTCAAACATGAATTGTTTGCATGTACGGGACGACTTCAAGCGGGGAGCGGAGGCTGACGTCACATCGCGGTGAAAAACCTATGGTTTTTTGTGTGTGGGGAACCCAGGGAAGCCCGATCGCGGTGAAAACAAACTGCGCAAATGCGGAATGAATTTAGTATTCGCCACCACTCTAATACGAATAAAACGCAATAAAAGTGGGGCGAATACTAAATTCATCCCAAATTGCGTTTTAGGCAATTCAGGTGGAAATTTATATTGGTACTAGAGGTTTAAAATACCCACCATTTGATAGAGGGGTCACTGCAGCACATAACATTTTGATTTTCCAAAAATCGAATCTACGGTTGCGGAGATATTCAATTTTGTACTCGTTACATTGGAACCAATTGGGAGACCATTTGTCAAAGGTCAAATCTTTTATTTCTTATTTTCTTATGGCACCATCTAAATAAGCATCTTTATGTCATAAGAATATATCTTAAAATTAACACTATACAAGGTGGCAACTCCATGAAAATGTGCATCTGCCGGATTTAATAGTTTACTTGGTGCTTCCAAATATTGCTTCCTGTAAAGTAGACCAACTAAGCAGTCAGAAACTGCTTTTGCTTTTTGTGTTCTTTAATTTGGTTTATTTGATGACAAATTTGAGTTGAGGCAACTGGAACCAGTGTGAGTAGCCCAAATTTGAGTAAAATCTCGATCCCATGTGTTATAGCGCAACAATCACCAAAGATATTATTTGTTGCTTTAATAGCAGCTATGTTACCTCTGCAACAATCCAAGATAAAATTAAACCAGAATCATTAATGGGATACTATAGGTTTCAGGTATGGGTTTTTGAAAATGTCCCGTCAGCACGCAATAAACATTAAAAAGTTGGTTATGTTCTATTATTAACCCTAACCGCACCAGGGACAATTGAGGTGCAACGGAAACGTGGTACCGGTCGGAAAATTTTTCGTGCATATCGGCGTCAACAAATATTTTTGGTCGCGCAAAATGACTCTCATTGCCACTTATTGCACCTGGGATGTCTTCCTGGAAAATGATGCGATGTCCTTGTTGCATCTGGGACTTCTTTCCAGGAAAATACGCGATGTTCCTTGTTGATCTGGGACGTCTTTCCGGAAAATATGCGATGTTCCTCATTGCATCTGGGAATCATTACGGGAAAATGATGCAATTGCTTTTCATGGCATTTCGGACGGTTTGCCCGCAGAAGGCGCAGTGCTCTCATTGCATTCGAACGCGATGTTCTTCGTTGACTGGGGAAGCCTTTTTCCGGAAAATGATGCGATGTGCCTCGTGGCAGCTGGGACGTCTTCCGGGAACCATGACGCGATGTTCCTCGTTGCATCTGGGCGTTAACGCTGATACGCTACTTATTCTTGTGCGGCCCAAAAACGTCCGAGATGCAATTGTGAAACGCAAAATTTGTTTCTCATTGCATCTGGGCCGTTAAAAGTAAAAATAGTTGCATCTAGTGGCATTGGGCCGTCGTTCGGCAAAACGACCCAGTCAGGGTTAGGGTTATCAGGGATATTTATTCATTCAAGTTCAATCTACTCTAACTGCGTCTCATATTAAAAAAACCAAATAAAAATTGTCCACTGATCTTCCGTTAACAAAATATTCCATCTCAAAGTGTCCCGTACAGTACGTGTGGCCCTCTGTCCCGTCAGTACCATGTGCAATATTTCATCCCTAATTTGGGCATGAATGATTACAAGAAAGTTATTTACCCTCTTTGAACAAGATATGAAACATTCTTCAAGAGGATAACTTTGCATACCCATTTGAGAAAAATGTAAAAAAAATTACAAATATGTTGACCTCCAGCCCTATAATTTTGATTTTTTGGCACTTAAAAATGGGAAAAAAAATCAAGTTAGATTCTTAGTTTTTTACTTCAGATTCAGATTCTGCCCAAAAAATTCTGGCCAACAAAGTTATTTAATGCGCATTGTGACTATTAAATTTCAACTGCATTGCAGATCAAAGGGGAAAATCTTGATTTGATCCATTTTTATCCGGTACTGAGTGTAGTGCATATTTGAGGTTGACTCCCTTCACAAGAGATGTCTCAAATGATGTTTAATGTAACATCGATTATGTTTTGATATATTTTAGGTTTTTGGGGGCAAAATAAACCCCAAAAAGTAAATTCGAGCAATGCGCATTGCTGTAAGAACAATGTAGAAAATGTTCCAAATGTCCCGTCAAGTCAGATTTTGAGGGCCCAGTTTGGAATCTCAGAGTTTTTACCTATTGATCTAATGCTGACTAATCGTTATGTATCCAATTATTAAATTTTAACAACAATTTGCAATTAAATCTATATGAAAACAGTAAGCCTTTTTATGAAAATCAGGGGGGGCCGGGCCAAGATAGCGTCGTTTTTTGCCGTTCCATAGGTTTAGCAGTAATCATAAAACTTGACAAATATTATAAAGTCGAACACACATACCCTCGGTCTGATATCAATATTTTTCCACTAA
>JAMKCH010021701.1:0-22799 GCA_023653785.1 Ophioderma brevispina | reverse complement strand
GTTTAAACCAACTTCAGTCATAAATGCAACATGGGATCCCGCATTGCTGATGCGGTCAAGGTCCACCAATGTCAAAGGTCATTTGAGGTCAATTGTTACGAGTAGTCTGAAATTAAAATCTGAGACCTAAATTGAAAAGTTAGAAAGTTCATGTGGCACCAAACCTGAACCATAGGTGCAACATTGGATCCCTCATCTGTTAATGAGGTCAAGGTCAAAGCATCATGCCTAAGTCAAAGTTCATGTGAGGTCAAGTTGTTAAGATAGGTGTAAAAATGGTAAACATTGACCTAAATTGAAAAGTTTAAGTTCAATTAGAACCGAAACTTGAATCATAGGTGCAACCATTGGGTCCCCATATGGTTAATGATGTCCAACAGGTCACATGCCAGGTCAAAGGTCAAATAGACACTATCATTACAAAAACCGCACGCATGCTCACATGCCTGTCCGCAAGGACCGATGTATTTTTGTCCCTTTTGTTGGCAGCTGGGCACTATTTGTGACCTATTTTTTCCAAGGGGGTCCAGAATTTTGGTGTCTTTGTTGTAAATATTGGCATCTAATATACTATAAATAGCATTAAAAACTAAATCTCATGCCAAGTGACCATTCAGGGCCCTGTCAAAATCTCGAAAATCAATGCAATCCAGTACAGGGACTACTTTTGACCCCCGAAAATCACAATGAAACTTGAAAAGTGGCCTCAGATTTGTAGAGTCCAATAAACCTGTCTAGCTAGTAATCACAATTAAAAACTGAATCTCTCTCCTTGAGTTAAGAAACGGCCATCAAAGAGTGGCAGTTTAAAATTATGGGCCACTGAAAGTATTGAATTTTAGGCTGGCGTGTACAACTTTAACGAGCCTGTAACTGTGCAAACTTGTGGAATTTGAATTTTTTTCTCTAGACCCTCCTCTGAAACACCACCATAAAATGTCCTTTGACTGAATTTTAAACAAATCTGAGAGGGTGGTTTCTAAAGCTTGGGGTTTTTTATGGAATGACTCTAGTAGCACATTTTCAATTAAGAGATTGTGGCAGCTATAGCTCCTTATTCTTCATCTTTTTCCTCATCTTCTGGTCAACCAATAGGCCTTCAACTTCTTGAGCAACAAATGCCTGGCATCCTTCATGATGAAGCGCAACCCACGTAAGATCAACTGGACTGTGCTGTACCGCCGTAAGCACAAGAAGGGCTCACAAGAGGAGGTCACTAAGAAGCGTACCAGGAGGACCCACAAGTTCCAGCGCGCTATAGTTGGTGCCTCGCTCACTGAAATTATGGCCAAGAGGAACCAGAAACCTGAAGTACGCAAGGCCCAGAGGGAGCAGGCAATCAAGTAAGAAGAGATGCTTTTAAAATTAACTACCACTCCAGCAATGTTTTACTCATGCTGAATGATACTACTGGGATAAGACCCAAAAAAAAGTTTGTTTCCAGTAGGTCATGTGCATTTTGATTTTGAAGCCATTTTTACCATATTTTTTTTATTTAGAAAATTTGCATTTTTTAGACAAAAATGCCTCCGAGATATTTTTGAAAAAATATGCAAGTGATCCCAAATCGAGTTTTTGTTTTATAATATGCCATTTGGCCGATTTGAGCCATTTCTGGGGGGAATTCTTTTAAAAAAATAAAGCGCATTTTGCATTTGGTTTTTGAATCTACTGGAAACAAACTTTATTTTCTTTTGGCCTAAGATTAGTAAATTGTGGGGAAAATATGAAATTTGTTCAATGCATATGAGGCATCCTTATCTGGCTTAGTCTTTGTCAAAATGCCTCAGAATATTGTCAAACCGTGACCGAATACTCCTGAAATTCTTGTTTCCCTTTATAATTTAGAGCAAGTCAAGGGCCAAAAATCAATGGTTGGCGGGCCGGATTTGGCCCTCGGGCCACCTATTGAGAACCCCTGAGCTATTACCTCTGTAAAAATGAGAACGATCCATTGCAGGAATCTTGTCATAGGTCTACAAGGTCATGATTTCTATAATCCAAATCGGTTGTCAAAAGTCTGTCGCCGTTGATATTTTTGGTTTTATTTTGGGTTTGTCATAATAAATGACTTTCAAACTGCTGTGAACTGAACCCTTTCTTTAACCACAATACGAATTCCCCTCGGTATGCTGCTAGACAGTAGTATCACATTTGTTAGACCGCAATGCATGTGCACGGTGCCTTACTTTGTATTACCCAATCAGTTCCCAGGAAAGTTATGGAAGATTTATCTCGCAAAATAAAAACAAAACACAATAAATGCGGAAAGGCGATGTGCAAAAGACTTCCAATGAGAGAGTGCTATATACCACATTGTGTACAGGGACTGTAGCAAGTAGAAAAAATGAAGCTCGGCGCCTTGATGAAAGGCTACATCTGGGCCCAAATTTGCAATTTCCTCTGCTTCTAACCCAGGGTGCTGTTTCTGAAAAAGAAAATTATCCCCACGATATCATTGTAATACATGTAAGCTTGTGAAAGGTTTTAAGTCGAAAATAAAGTTAGTGCTTTTGAGTTTTGAGCAATTGAGCAATTTTTCTTTGGGAATGTCACACCTTCGTTTTTATCAGTATCATATTTGCGTGCATATTACTTTTACTCAGACTTGCCAAGGAGAAGACAAAGGCTACCAAAGCACAGAAGAAGGTTGTACAGCAACAGCAAATGAGGGTAAGTAATGATGTGTACATTGACCCTAGCCTGCCACAGAATTACTTGTAATTGTACCGGTTGTTTGCCAATTATAGTATTTGTCAAAATCCCTTCATGTAACCATGTACGCCCGCTTTCCCACCGATAGGCCTACTACGCATCGTTTGCATTAACGTAAGCGCAGTTAACGCAAAAGAGATATGCACGCGTTGGTCATGTCCAAGGGATTATGACAAACAATATAGTGCCTCTCGGGTACTTGGCCCTAACTTCCTACAGTGTTTTCATGCCGGCTACGAGGGCACCTGTGGTCCAGTGGATTGAGCGCTCGTCCTGCACCCCAAAGATTGTTGGTTCGAGTCCCACTGTGGCCAACTTGTTGCGCCCTTGAGTAAGGTACTTTACCTCAATTACTCCTCTCCACCCAGGTGTATAAATGGGTACCAGCGTTATTCAATGCTGGGAAAGTAACACTCGCTGTGCGGGAGGAGTGGCGAACCCCCCACAGCAAAAATAATATGGAGGAGTCTGGCCCAAACGCTAAGGAAAAAGAGATGGGCACTCCGCGCACGAGCTTGCTCGGCACAAGACTTTACTTACTTACTACACTTCAAACCCTACTTAAGGATTTTTCTGGTGAGTCTTGTCAGTTGTTACACCTCAAAACCTTACTAAGTAATGGTTCTGAGCACTACAACTAAGGTACACCTTACACATTTGATCAACTTCTAAAGAAAGTTGTCAATTTTTATTTGGGCAGACAATGGACTATTCGAGCAGCATCACTGATTCAAACATTTGCTCTTAAAGGTCCCAGGAAATGCAAATAGAATTGATGTGGTTTGTGTCAAATCTACAAGGAGGGACAGAAAACATTCAATATTTGGGTTGGTGATGACATCATTTGTGGTACTATTGATTTATCAGAGAGTAATAGAAAATTCATGACACTGACTGATAATCAATAGTTTCACAAATGATGTCACTGGTAGTGTATTCTTTTTTCTGGCCCTGTTTATTGCAATGGAATGTCCCATAAAGATTTGGAGTAGGTTTATCATCTCGTTTCCTGGGACCTTTAACTCCAAAACAGAACCATAATCAACTGAAATTTTGGGAATAACCAGTCTCAGGATATCTAGTGAACAAAACAAAGCACAACAATCATGAAAAGGCAAAAGATAGTGAACAAATTCAGCAAAAGTGGCATGTTGTTTGCTAAATATGCTATAGAACTGTTGAAAATGCTTTTTTAAGAGCATTTCATGATTCTAACCCCTTCTGTTCCATTTGTGGTTTACTATATCCTTGACAAAATCTTATTTACCAAATTTGTTTAGTGTTTGTTTGTGATCACAGAGTGCTATAAATTATGTCTATTGTCATATTTACAAAAAGAAAATATGGACTAATTCTTGCAGAAAGGATGAAATCTGCAAAGAAAATACAAACATTTGAACTCTTGAGAGAATGAGGATGCAGATTACAGAATGCCCTTTTAACACTTGTAAGGTATTGTGTACTCCCGTTTGTCAGTCGAATTTTTAAACAAAACTCTGGTCACTGATGGGGTACATCAATACGACCACATAACAGGAAAAAAGTTGAAAATCGTTGTACCGATTCAAATTGCGGTAAAAAAACGATTTTTGCGACGCGCACCCAATTTTCCCGCCGAAAAATGCAAAACCGACTTTCCCGAGGAACTTTTTCCTAAAATTTGCTCATAATAGGAGAGCATGAGTACATTTACATTGCTGAAAAAAAAAATTTAAAGTTTACTCAAGTATGATTGTAAGGGGCAAACAAATTTTGAATAGTGCCACCAAATGGCTTATTATTGTAATAGCATAGATAATGGCCATGGGCTATTTGAATTTTTTTCCACCAACATATGCGCAACTGAATTTAGGCAATTACATAACATTGGTTGGGGCAAAAATTACTGACCGTAACAAATGGCGCACAAAAAAGTCGAAAAACAAAATTTTGGGTCCATGTGGACCCCCCCCTTTATACACTTGAGTTAACTTTTTGTGGTTTTTCTCCATTTTCCTTACAACAGACACAGAAGAGCAGGGCAAGACACCAAACGATGAAAGTATAAGGATGACCCGGAAGAGTCGGAGAAAACGCTAAACTGAAACTCCCATAATTTTGCAAAATATAGATTTTATCAATGTCTGGTTTGTAATGTGACAAATAATAAATTTTGGGTGCCTCAACTGGAAATAGATTGTGTGATGGTATTGCCTTACAGTGTTGTGGTTTAACAGCTGGGTAAAAGTA
The DNA here is from genome assembly GCA_023653785.1 of Ophioderma brevispina. Taxonomy (NCBI): domain Eukaryota; kingdom Metazoa; phylum Echinodermata; class Ophiuroidea; order Amphilepidida; family Ophiodermatidae; genus Ophioderma; species Ophioderma brevispina. The sequence goes on along the minus strand of JAMKCH010021701.1, from coordinate 17,855 downwards.
CACCTGGCACAAGAAAGATCTCGGCATATTTTTCGATCTGTAAAGTCCTACCATTATGACAAGTTTTCTAAATACACTTTGTTGTCTAGGTCTTTGCTCTTTCCTTTAATACCCTGGCTTGTTAAAAACGTGCAGAAATGACTGAGATAGAACGCCCGCAAGACAAAAAAATGCAGTGTACTGGGACACTACACTTGGACCACAATCAATATATTGCAAGCAATCCTTTTCCTTAGCCGGGCGTCCGGGCGCTTTTTTACCCAGTGGTTTCGCAAGTTTTGGCGCTCGTTAAGACAGAAAAATCGGCACCCGGGCACCGGATTTTTGAAAGCAAAATTGCGGCACGGGATCTTTGGTGTACTCATTCCCTGAAATTAAAGTATATTAATCTTTTGGTTTTGAAGGCATCCAAGCAGTCTTCCGAATTGGTTTGAAATACAATTACACACAAAAAAATTATTTCACGTGCACATTACCTACCACCCCGACTCGCCGTGATTAAAATGCCACTTAAAAACCTTGGCCCATCGCACGCGATAGCACATGGATCCTTAAAACTCTATCAGTAACTTTACAAAAAAAACAAAAATTAAACACATTGCCGCCATATTGCCTATAAGCGCACTGTAAATGGACCCGATATGGGTATCACCATAAAAAAATGGGTAAGAAAAAGAAAAAAAAAAACGCGTACAGTGTTTTTTCTAATCTCCCAAACCAAATTTTTAAAATTAACATATTGTTGTGTGACTCATATCTAGAAACGCCTCTTTAAACCCGGAGGTACTTATTAAGCTGGTCGGGTGCGGGGGAGGAGGGAGGGAGGTCCTATTCCCGGTTGGTTTTGGTCCTTTCCATCCACTGCCATTTTATGCATCTTTGGAACTTTCGTAATACGTACTCATGTAATGTAAATTCCTTTCTTTCTTCGTTTTGTGCAGGGATTTAGATTAATATTTTAACATTGGAAATCTGTCTCTGGGGGCGGGAACCTTAACGATGCGCTAATTATCTGTCGATTTTCGGGACTTTATTTTTGAGTACTTTCCCCATTGTACTCAAATTTGTAAAATAACTCCCAGTCCTAACAAACGGCTCCCGGTTTCCCTTAAAAAATTAGGGACAGCAGGACGCTTTTTCTAGATTTTCTTTCTGCTCCGTCCATTCATCTTATGGAAGGCTTGATTGCAGTAGGCGTTTTTCCTCATATCAGTCAGAAAACCTGTAAAATCGTGGAGTTTCTTATCGTCAAACACATGTATTATTGCGTTGTTCACCCGGAACACTGACCATTGAAAAAAAAATCCAAACTTGCAACTTTTGGGTTTGGTGGGTTTGCGTCTTTCGGAACGCTCTATCTTCCTGTTTTGCCCGATTTTTTACCAAGCGAGGTGTTAATGAAAGAGCAAGACCTAGGCAACACATTGTATATTTCGTCAAACTTTCAAAATGGTCACTACTTTGGCACAACTGATCGAAAAACATGCCGAGATACTTTTTTGTGCCAGGTTGTATACAAAATATACTGCATGAGAGCCTTTGGTTTAAACTATGAGCAAGAGGTGATATCAAGTAGGCCTACTATTTTCCTGAGGGGCGCAGCCCCAAAGGAAAATTGTAGGCTTACTTGATATCACTGAGGCACCATTGTTTTAAGCCAGAGGCTCAAATAAATGCAGATTTGATTTATTTACTACTTAAAATAAATTTCTATAATTTTCATCTTTCAATACTCAATGCAAGGTAGCCTTTAGCAACTGAGGTTCAGAACCTCAAGTACTACTTAATACGTCGTAAGCAGTACCTCTTGCTGCATTACTCACATGTGCAATGACAAGCCAGCTACTATTTACAGCTTGGAGGTACTAATTACGGCTTGAAAGTACTATTTACGGTTTGAACGTACTATTTACGGCTTGAAAGTACTATTTACGGCTTGAAAATTTACGGACATAAATAGTACCTTGCACATGTCTTCACATTTTTAAATTACTGGGCATCGGGAGAGCCACATACAACACAACTATCAACATTATCTATTTTGCCGTGTTTTTTTATCCCGACCCTTTTTCAAAAGTGTCATGTAGCTAGTTAATGGTCTGTAATAACAAAAAGAACTCTGCTTGACATGTATGTGAGATAAAGGATTGAAATGGACCATTCACAAGGTCTTCTGCAGTGTTTTTCACATGATAGATTCTGACAAGAGATTTTCTCACCTGTGTCTCGATTTCCAAACTAGCAAGCTCAACGCAACTGCTGACTACCATTCTATTTTGTGAACGGCTGTTTTTAAATCCTTTATTATAGAAATTACTTGATTGGGTCATTGATTCAAAATTTTTGATCATTGTGGATGTTATTCCAAAAATCAAACTCGCCTCCCTCAGTAAAGTATAGGACATATTGCTTAATGCATTTACAGCACGCTCACTTTAAACAAGTTAAACCCTTTTTTCCTGGTAAAGTGGGTCATATGGGACCCAGACGTCGCTGCTTCAGCGGTTCCATTGTTTTAAGGTCCCGTCACTGGAATTGACTGGCCTAACTCACAAATAGCGAGACATAGCAATTTTGACTGCAGACTGTCCTAACATTTTTTTACCAGATTGTCTCTGCCCGAGGCCCGTATACAATGAAATTGCAAACCCGATGTCAGCTCATGTGCCCACACTTGTTTACCGCCGGGAGGTCAGTGATTGCTTATTATCTTTATCCCTAAACTCCCTGGTGTTGGGGCCCATGATTTGACATAATAATACTAATGTGTATTTTTATGCGCGACATATCCACGTACGTGCTCAAGGCGCGTGTGCATTTCGGCAGCCATGAAAGGCGCTCAGCCACCTCAAAGAAACATAATACCAGAACAGATTTGTTTTTTATGCGAATAAGCTTGATTTTAGAAGCCGGAAGGAAACGCGGAGTACCCCCCGATAAAACCTGCGGTAACGAGTACGGATCGAGAAACCATGCACAGAACTCCACCGAGACCGAGCCCCTGCCGGGAATGGACCCCGAAACCTCATTGGTGAAAGGCGAAGAAGATATGCTACGCCAACGCCGTTCCCCCCCGGGTCCAGTAAAGTGTAAGGTGTTTTGTGTAATAGTAACCTACCAAGTATGACCACACCATTGGAGGCAGGTATCTTAGTTGGCTGAGAGATTCAAGGGTGTAGCGCTGATGCAATTGCCTATGGGAGCCAACTTCCAAAGTCCCGTTGAGGTTGACTGCTCGCAAAAATTTATGCAAAAAGTGATAGTAATTTTAAAAAAATTAAATAGAAATATATAAAAATGTTAGGAAAGTGGTCTGGCATGGCTTACAGCCTCGCACGCTTTGACGCACTGTATTGGCAAGTAGACCAGATCAAAAAAAATTTGGCCGGCAGGACAAACTGTTTTTCTGCCATTTAGGCAATATTGACGTCATAGGAACTTGTCAATAAATGGAGGCGTGGTTCGTGAAGCTTTTTTGTGAATCTGTATTTTTAGGCCATATTTGGATCCCAGAATCTCGCTTTCCTCTTTCTTGGCCATTCTAAACACACTGAGGAGTGCTTGTTCAATTTCCTATATGTTTGGGTTAGCTACTTTAACCCACACTCTTACTTTTTTTGCTTATTAACAAATAGTCTATTTCGGACGAAAAATACTTTACCTGATGTAGAACAATATAATATGCACATCACCGTATGTTCCCATCTCCGGTAAAAAGACTTACCCGCTATATGCATACCGCCCATACCTCTCCCAACCTGATATCGCCCAAGCCTACCGATCCAACTTCCTTTTTCAGTTTTTCTTCGCCGGACGTCAAACATATAGTGGTGTTTTCTTATTAACTCCCGGCATTAACTCCCGAGGTTTGACATTTGTATGGAGTTCCCCCAGTAAACCAATCATGGTGTTGACTTATTATTCTCCCGTTTTCTAGTTTGTTACTACCTGGCTTCATGTTATCTGCTGGTGGCGTGTGTTGCATGAACGTTTTTGAAGGCATTTTGAGCCGACATAATTTGTAATTTTGATTCTTTAGCCGCCATGTTGGTTTTCACCACTCATTCATGAGTACTGTTTCTACAAACGGGCGTCATTCCTTCCTGCGTTGGAGAACGTCTTCATAATTTGGACAGGAGTGAAGCAGTAGCTCGTATGGCAGCGCTTCAGCTCCTGATATACGAATATGCCTTTTTTTGTTGAAGCGTCCGATGCTGATGACTCAGGCTTCTAGGCCCCGAGGGGGGTTTGGGGGGTCGTTTGCAGTGCTTGCACAGCTTGGTTACGAGTTATGGCTGGACAGCAAGTTACTAACTAGGCACTTTTCTGTCTCTGTTCGAAAGTGTTGTACCGATCGCCAAAAAACAAAAAAAAAAAAAAAAAAATCTGGAGCCAGGTTTTTCGGCCATATTCTTATTTCCCTAAATCTCATCTAATGCCTATATAAGAACCCAACGATTGCGCATGAACCTTAGTCCCACGGTTTCTCTAATCGCCGATCTGTCACTGTTTTGGTATATTGCCAGCGGTTCTGGGAAGCGGAACTCGCTAGGCGAAGCTTTGTATCGCGTTTACCATTCGATTCTGGGGGCTGGGTTGCCAGCTGTCGTTCTCCGAAATCCGGAAATCCAAACCTATAACAGCACGGTTTATTGTTTTTCGAGAATCGCCGGACAATGAATGAGCTTCATTCATTTACCAATCTTAACACTACAAGTCTACTCCCCACAATAAAGATAATATTCTTTTTCAGATAATCTGATATACGCCCAATTTATAGGATAGTACAACAAAACATGAATCGTCCTATTCTAAAGCTGAAATTCTTACATCATTGAAGTTAATGAATTTAAACCGTTGGCCCAGGCTACTCGATGGGCTTTCTGTTGACTTTTACATTTTGTCTTTAATGACATTTGTGATATATGCGTCTTGGATTGTATCAATTTTCTTTTGAGACCAGGGTTTTATGTCTATGTCACAACGCACTGGCGTGAGACTTTAGTACCTAAAACAAGGGATTGCCGGCTTGCCCCAGGGTTATTAGGACGTCCATCTCTTTCACACCATTTATATTCTCCCTGTTGGTTCTCATCCGTAGGCACAATCTAGCTTTCCACCTCTATGCGGATGACACTCAATTTGTTACAACAACATCCTATAACCCGAGGCAACCAAACGATCATATCAAGGCCATCAAGAGCTTGAGAAATTGGTATCCGTGATATTCAAAATGGATGACATCAAATAAGTTAAAACTGAACATGATAAAACTGAGTTTATGGTTTTTGGCTCACACCGCAACAACCTAAAATTCGAACTAGTCTGGAACTTTTTTTTTTTTTTTAAAAAATTTGGGGGGGTTAAGGTTTGACAAATTCGTCATAAAACCAGTCGACACTGTGCGTAATTTTGGTGTTAATCATGGATAGCAATGGCTCCATTACTGGTCAGGTTAGGGCTTTATGGCCGTACGCTACTTACCAACTAAAGGAATATTGCCTCATAAGAAGGTATCTTGATGAGGATTCCTGTCATCATAATCGTCCGGGTCATTAATCACATCCACGCCTTGACTATTGCAACTCGCTTCTTGTTTGGTATCACAGACGCTCAGATGTAAACAACTTCAGCGTATTCAATAAGGCCTGCACTTTCTGGGTCTTGGCGGCCAAAAGGCGGTGAGCACATAACTCCCTACCCTGGCCAGGCTTCATTGGCTTCCTGTTGAAAAACGTATCCATTTCGAATTACTTGTTTTCATTTACCACTTGGCATTAAATGGGGATTCTGCTCCTGAGTATCTCTTACATGATATTGATTTGTATACTTCAGAAGACTCATCACCATAATCTCCGATCTTTTTCTGATGGTACTCGTTTACATTTTCCCAAAAACCAGTGCATTGGGGACAAACCTTCTCTCGTGCATGGCCACGCTTTGGACACTCTCCCAATTTTGTAATAGAAGCACATCTCTCGTCTGTAAACATAGGTTAAAAACTTACCTGTTTCTCTTAATGGTCATTTCAGTCACACATTTCATTGCTTTTCTGTTGTCTTACTTTCATGCTTTGTGCATTAGTTGTATTGCGCCTTGAACTGTGTAAAGGCGCTTTATAAATATATTATGTATGTCTGTATTTATATTCAGGATAAGGATCCACACTTTACTAAAAATTACCGTCCCATTTCACTTTTGAACACAGATTACAAGATTATGGCGATGGTATGGCAAATCGTTTACACCACTTTTGCAGGAAAATCATTCACAATGACAGACTGGTTTTAATGAAAGGGAGGAATATTGGTTGTAATGTTAGATCTATTATGACCTGATTGATTATTGTGATGTCAAATTCAATTATCTGTTGGACAAATCGAAAAGCTTTCGCTTTTGGAACATGTTGGGTGTTCTTTCGGCTAAGTGTCTACTTTTGGCTTTAAAAAAAATGGAAATTAATCATAATTTTTTTTTCTTGGAATGTGTCACAATATGGCACAAATACTAGAATGAGGACTCGGCGCGATCTTTAGAGCCTTCAAATAATTTTATGCTACATCTAATTTATCCAGTGTTGTAGGCATAGGGAAAACAATTAAAAGTCATTTCCGGTAACACTATTTGTTATGGAATGACAATCAGTAAATGTCAAGCTGAGTAAATTCTAGACGATGTATCCTCATACTGAGAAAAGAACCATTGAGGAAGGATCTTTCAAATGGAGAAAACCATATTGATTAGGACTCAGAATTTTTATTCCAATATGAACGGTGTAAAGTGTCAAGAATCATTTCCGTAATGCGGTAAAAAGTTTACGAAATGACCGTTATCGGAAATGATGGTTATTCATTTAAACCAGTATAACGTCTCCCGATGGCGATGCCTAGCGTGATTGTTTAGGGTACAGGTCACAATTTTGTTGCACGCCAATCAAAATGGATATTACTTTCCTATATTTATAGTGTTTATACGCGTTACTGTTACTGAAGATGACACTGAATAAAGCTACTCTCCCTCATTTTTGCAAGTCTGTATTTTCTGATGATATTCCCTCAGAGATACCGGAGATGAATGAATTTGGTGCCAAGTAGGCAATTCATGCAGGTACCTATTGACCAGGTTAATTTTTTGATTCAGTGTTTTCATGTTATAGACTAGCCCTTCAAAATGTTCGTTACGGAAATGACTCAAATCCAGGGACAGACTTTTTTGAACAAAAATTGTAAATTAGGATTTAATTGATGCATTGTGGCATTCATTTGATAGCTAGGGATCTGTTCCATTCGGTAATACTTATTGATCGAAGAGTATTGGCCAGAAAGAAAACATTTACTACCAAATAAATAATGACCATTGTAATTTAAGCGTAACCATGGGGACATAGGGTTTTGGGGTTTTGCATCAAACATTAGGAAATAAAACATTTAATTTTTTATCAAAGGTTTTTTATAATTTTTTATAAAATGATTTAAAATTGATGTAATAAAATAGTAAAACCACAAAATAATATTTCCCGAATTGTTAATTTTTTTTATTTTGGTGAGTTAAAGTAGCGGGGACACGAATTAGACACTTAGCTAGAACCACCCTATTATTTGTTTTATTTGTTTGAAGTTTTAAGGGCATTTAACATTTGGGACCCAAGAATTTCATTCATGGATTGAAACAATTTTATTTTAAGAGTGAGTAGCTTCATTTTTTTGTAATAATGGTAACCTTTCGAAAAGATTTCAATAGAACCTGGGGGAAGGTTTTCAAGGGTGTCCGATCTCTCGCGGGCGCTGGTTTGTTTCTTTGCGTCAATTGAGTCTAATTTCCTATTCGGACATAAGGGTGACGTTGCGGACTGGGTGGGTATAAACATTGGTGATGTGGGGAGACCAAAATCAGTCTTCTGGCAGATTCACACTTGCTTTTTACACGTGATTTGTGGTTATTTAAAACTTTATTTGACATCCTTTGGAATTTGTTTCACTTGCCAGGCTGTAAATTTAATATGTTCAAAGTCCTAAGCGCTTTCATATTGGTATTTCTAAGTTTGATTATTCAACCTTTTAGTAAAGAGGTCTTGTATGGAAAGATAATACCTTAGATCACTTGGTGTTATTTTTCTTTAATGTGGAAATCCCTTTGAGTTTAATTTTGTCCCTAAATTAACTCACATTCAGCAATATTAATGGTTGGCGGTCTAAATTTATCTTTAATTGGGAAAATTACAGTTATTAGAAGTCTTTTATTGCCACAATCCTTTTTTATTCTATGTTTTCGGCATTCCAATTCCCAAGTCATTTTTTACAGAAATGAACACCATTTTCTTTAAATTTATTTGGATGGTGGCAATGACAGAGTAAAAAGAAAATACTTGTTCAATGACCTATGTGAGGGCGGACTGCGTATGATTGATGTTGAGGCCTTTTCACAGGCTCAGAAAATGGTTTGGGTGACTTTGTTGATAATATTAGGACATTTTTTGGAAATATTTGAAGAGAAGTTCTTCACACTTTTAACAATGACAGTTCAATTCTATGGAAAACCGGATGCTCCCCAAATGTGTTTTCGCTTGTTATGTAATACTCAGCTTGCCGAGTCTCTCAGGGTTTGGTATTTGTATAGGGATAAAATGAAAGACAAATTGGGTTATGGTAACTATCACCTCAGACTGGTGGAGATCGTAAATATTGGCCTTAAAACTAAAAAAATATTTTTTTACCAGGATTGGTTTGACCTTGGCATTCGTACTGTGGATGACCTTTATAGGGGGTATAATTTTGTTGGCTTTTGAAGACTGGTTCTTAATTGTTGACATCTCTATAAAGGATAGAAGGAAATACAATTATCTTATGAATGGCTTATTATTTGACTGGTTTTATAATCCAAAGGATGTTCAAGACAATATTGTTGATAACATTGTTTCCAGCTTGTTTGATAACGATAAAATCACCAACACGGCGGCAGTTCAAATTTAATTTGCCACTGTTTGAACCAGTTGATCTTGTATATCCAATGATCATTACTGGTATGTCAACATGTGCCGCTCCGAGGATGCTGTCTCGATTACTTCCCATAGTATTTTCAGAAACATGGCAGAATTTCGAGTCGGGTATCCGCTCGAAGAATCGAAGAAATAGTTAGGGTTCCGGGAACTGTGAGACTACCGGAAATTTTGCATCCCTACTGTTGGGCCTCATCCATAGACCCGAACATCAGTCAGGCTTACACATCTATCTGCTCGAGCTCACGGCGGTCGCGAACTAACGTAACAGTTCGTGAGGTTAGTCACGAACAATTACATACAGTTTTGCTCGAACAATGCAACGACGGTCGCGTTCATCAACGAAAAAGCAGGAACGTGATCGCTAACATTATGCCTGCACACAAGACAACTGCTTCTGTGGTGCATCAACTGGGGCATCACGCTGTTGGCAATACATATTCCGGGATCGCATAATGCCTTCGCGGACATCCTATCTCAGGGGATATCGATCACCCCAACCGAGTGGACGCTGGTGAGATCAGTGATGACGGAATTATTTCGTCAGATCGGCGAACCAAGCATAGACCTGTTCGCATCAAACCGCATTCACCAGCTGCATTCACCAGCTTCCGGTGTATTGTTCCAGGTCGGCGGATCGCAGGCAGCCGGCGAAACATCGATGCGATGTCCATAGCTGGGTGGGGGGGCAGCATACGATTCCCCGCCCATTCAATACTTCACCAGGTGCTATTCAAGATAGGACGGGAGTCTTGTTCAGTGCTTCTGAGAGGCACCGTTTGGCATTCGTAACCCATGGTTCCCCGCTCATTCTGGAACTATAGCCGATGCTCCACGGGTTTTACCGATAAGAAAAGAAATCTATGAAAGATATGAGGAAAAGAGAAATGAAAGTGGTTTGTAAACATGGGGATTATGGATATCAAAGACAAAATTAGTGCATGATATTGGGGCAAAATTTTGAAGGCTTATAACGTTGCTCAGATAAGTCAGTCTAGGCTGAGGAACTAGTGCTGATGGTTTAAAAAAATTAAATGCAGAGAAATTAAAGAGGAATTAGAGGAACTTGAGATTTAGAAACCTGGCAAAATATGTGAAGAATTTAAAGTAGTAGTCAACATTAACTTCAAAGCTAAACACTTAGCCTAGGCAGCATGCACTTCAAGAATCAACAAAATTCTTTTTGCAGAAGAAAGAAAAAGAGGAACCAGGAAATCAATTTTTATACTCTATAATGTTAGTTTTTGAGGAAATATAGGTAGTCCTGCTAACTATGATATGACTAACTGAGTTGACCATCATCAGTGATCGAGTCGACAAGCTTCACAACACAGGGGTGAGGACATTAAGGATTGAGATCAATCAGTCCGTGGATGCTCCATTTTGAGGAATCAAGGGAGGTGAAGTGGTAGAGGACAAATCAGACAAGAAAAAGTGTTATATACTTATTCTTCAAAAAAGGTAATCTTGAAGGTTCTGAATAGCTTAAACACCAAGCTTCTGGGGGCTCTAGCCTGGACCCCTTCTGGGGCTCTTCCTCTGCATCTCTTTGAGGGGCCAAGCCGGGGCCGGGGCCCCTGCACCTCTCCTGCTTAATGTTGAGTGTCGTTCATGGAATTTACCTTTGTGGCCCTCCCACTTAGAAAATCTCGCACATAACTATGTAATGAAAACAAACACAATACCACACTCATTTGGTTATTTTTAACATTTTACATGCTGTTTTTGTCCATTTTAAGGAAGGGGAAGAAGGAATTTAGAGGAAGAGCAGAGGGTCGGTCACATTGAGGAAGTCGATAGGCCAAAATCTTGCTCCTGAGGAAAAAATGACTTTTTGCACCCCTGCGCAGGCGATAACATCAGATGCGATGTCCATTAGCTGGCGTGGGGGTCAGCATACGCATTCCCCGCCCATTTCAATACTTCACCAGGTGCTATTCAAGATAGGACGGGAGTCTTGTTCAGTGCTTCTGATAGCACCGTTTTGGCCACGTCAACCATGGTTCCCCGCTCATTCTGGAACTACTAGCCGATGCTCCACGGGTTTTACCGATGATTTCCGATCTCCGGATACCCGGTTCGAGGGTGAGATTTCATGACGCGGAGAGTCTTCACCTGACTTCGTGGCCGCTCTCAAGCGACGTTACACGCAGGCAGCACTTTCCGGCGGGACTGCGGAGCTCGTCGTCAGGGGACGGCGAGCTTCGACCCTCAACATTTTCTGCACGTTTCAGGCCGTTCATGCGATGGTGCAGCGATCGAGGAATCAATCCAAGTCTTGCCTCTGTTCCCCAAATAGGCGAGTTCCTCACACTCAGGTTTGTAACGGGGCTACAGGCGTCTGCGGTGAGAGGGTACCTTTCCGCTTTACTCTCTATACACGTAGCAACGCCCGAAGGTGAGTCAATTAAGAGTAATGACACGTTATGATTACTGTTTGAAGGTATGAATTATACTGCTCTCCTGTTAGACGTATTTGGCCCTCATGGAACTTGGATATTGTTCTTGAGGCTCTGTATGAGTTCCCATTCGAACCGATTTCTTCAGCTTCGCTGCTAGATGTGACAATTAAAACGGCATTCATCATAGCTGTCGCGTCAGGGAGGCGCGCGTCAGAGATCCACGGGCTCGCGATAGGCAATTACATAGTTTTCTCGAGGAATGGTGCGACACTTTATTTTCGACCTCAGTTTTTGGCTAAAAATGAACGCAGTAACTTCCGTGCTTCCCCGATTTCATTACGGCTCGGCAGGTCCTAGGAGACTTAGTTGTCCAGTCCGGGCCCTTAAGTGGTATACTAATAAGACTCAATCAATTAGGGGCAGTAAACGCAATTAAAACCTCGGCAGGACTCATCAAACCTGCATGAGAGCTTCCTAGCTAGATGGGTTTTGTACTGCCATTTTTATACGGATCTAACGCTGTCGCAGACAACACGAAGTCAATTGCTCACTCGAACGAGATCTGTGGCTATTTCGTATGCTTTCTACAAGGGCATACCATCAAAGACTAAATACAGAGCTTGGAAGTTCGATCAGGTGTTCATTAAAACCTACCTGAAAGCCCAACCACCAACTTCAACTCATACTTCGTTTGCGTCTTTCGGTGCTCACCGGCACCGCCTTATGACTAGACTCATGTGATTAGTCTAGAGATTAGTTCTTACACTAACCCAATTGTTACCTTTTCAGCCGAACAAGGTCTTGAGTATAGCAATCTAACCGTTTAGGTCCGGGGTCAAAGGTTGGTAGTTAGGTTCAGGTTTTAGGTTTTAGTCCTACATTCTACCGTCCCCTGCGCAGGAGTTTGCTCATCGCCTCCTCCCTGGGTGATGCACGTGTCGTCCTGGTGCATATATATGTTCTACTTTTTTTTTTCTTCGTAGTTTTCTCCGCATAGACATATAATGCCTATTCTATTAGGACGAGAATACTACCTGCGTGCGACCCACCCTCCCTTCCCCTCTGAGCAAATCCAGCACTTTTTGAGTAGATTTGACTCCCGGGAAGAAAGAGGAAGTTGGATCAAGTATGCCGTGGGCGATATCAGGTTTAGGAGAGGAATGGGCTGTATGCATATGGTTTTAAGTTTTTTTTTCCGGATATTGGGACCCATTACGGTGAATGTCAATATATTGTGCACATCAGGTAAGTATTTCCTCGTCCTAATAGACATAGATTGCATATAGGCATTATATTCTGGCAATAACCTCGAAATGAAACTCGCATGCTTCAACTTGAAACGGGGGGTGTGGGGGGGAATTCAACATCAACTCTACACATTATGGACTTTTACGGTTCTAATTTTGGTAACAGTCCTAACAGTCCTTCAAATGGTTAAAATTCTTAGAAGCTTTTATTTTCGAAAAATGGCAAAAAGATTAGTCACCCGTTACCTTTGCTTGGAAAATATGCGCAAAGTATTATACCTGTACAGCACAAAGCTGCTTCCTGTCTGTACAGTCTGTCTTGTGCTGACGGGCCAAATCCGCTGTGGCAATTTGGCTTGGACAGATTATGGATGGGCAATTTCACGTAAATTGTGGGGTGAATATTGACTTTTGTGTTTCTTGCTGAACTTGTTGAGGAAGAGACTGAACTCAGTAAGAGATTACTTCCAGAGAGACCCTGCGATTTTCCAATGTTTCTAACTGATGCTGAGTAACATATTTGAGAGATGTTTTCAGATAATACTTTGTGGCCTACTGCTCGAAATATAAACAACAATCGCTGATATGACTCATAATTATGAATAGGATGTCAATGTTGCTCATTTTTTGATAATGAATAGCATATTAATGGACTCTAATCATGTGGTTATTTGAACAGACGGCGAAAAATATTCCTAAATGCTTCCTGGTACGGTGGCGCTATACCTCAACTTGTCTAACGGTCTCAGACGATGGCGGCCAAACTCTTTTCAATAGCACACATCATATCGCAGGCCTGCACAAATTTATTTAATGTGTTCGGTCAAGGGTGTTTCATGACCCACAAAAACTTAGTCCCCGTTCGTTATTCATACATAAAAATCAGAAATAAGCCTTCAAGTGGATTTAATTCTTCAGCTCCACGCTTTTTGGAAAATGAAACAGTTGTCTTATAATAAATATCCAAAGATCACATTTTTCATTGAGATTTCGTTTTACGTGTTAAACCAAGACGACATCTAAAAGTGGGATGTCTTGGCCGCCACCTTGCCGCCTATATGGGCTTTTATCAGTTCTACAATTTCACCCGGCTGGTTTACTGCCGGGGGGGCAGTGTATTCTGGTCGGGTAACCACCCAAGTTACAAAAAACGCGAGACCTGGGTAGGGCATGCCGGTCTCGAGACTGGCAACGTAGCGTATCAAATTCAACTTTTGTCTCTGTCAGTCTTACATAGGGTATCAAATTGGACTTTTCAGTCTCAGATAGAGTATAAAATTAGCAGGACTCTGTTAGAATGTTGATTTTAGTGTTGATACCATGCTCAAAACAGAAATCAGCCCATAAAATAGCTCAAATGGACTGTAAAATTCCAATGGTCATATTGTCTGGCCCCGGGTTTCGGATAGAGTATCCATTTGAACAGCTCTGGTCTCGGATAGGGTGCCATTTCATCTGTTTGTATCGCCGGAACCCTTGTTAACTCGGGTGGTTACCCAGGCCAGGTACAGGTTGATACCCGGGTTTTATGGGTTTATTGTACATCAAGAATTCACATTGGTGGGTTAACACCAAGTGATGTCTTGTCCTATTTGGTTTGGTTAGGTTTCCATAATGTATTGTATGTTCCAGTTCGGTTAGGTTTTTGTTTTTCAGGTCTTCGAAAATTTGAAGTCCAGATTTAAACCAGACTTGGGTTAATGTGCAATAGGCCGGGTTCCTTCATATGTGGAGGATGTCAAAGGTCATGTACAAAGGTCATCTGAGGTCATGTTCCAGACTGCCTTCTTGCCAGGGGTATGATGCAAGTTTACTTGCTGTATTTTTGTATGTGTTGTCCCATCATTTGGTTAAAATTTTATGTTGAAATGGCTGCCATATTAAATGCATTACTTCTATTGCGACCAAAGTTACCAAATTCAGTATTTGTGTGCGCGCGTGTGTGTGTGTGTGTGTGTGTGTGGGGGGGGGGACCTAGGGTTTGACCACAAGGACCTTAAGGTCAAATGTCATCTAGGGGTCGATGGTCATCTAGGAGTCAATGAATTATTTTGTCGGTTAGATGGCATGTGAGGTCACGCTTTGTGTCTGCAAAGGTTGTAATTTCTCAGTCAAGTGCGAGTGCCAGATCTTTTCCAAGTTTTCATGAAATAAAAACTTAAAAACCATTTTGATTTGACCTGGTGCAAATATGCAATGTTCTTTAAACAAGTCAAGACAGATTTCTTTCTCAGCGTGGTGTATCAGAAAACCTATATTCCTAAAAGCATTTTATGATATTTGTTTTGATTTGAATCAAGCAGTATCAATCTAATGAAATGTATAAATCATTACCAAATGCTCAAGTGCACAACACAAAAGAACAGTTACTGTAATGCTGATAAGCTTCCTGAAAAAGATTAGCATTCAGGAGTTTAACTGTTCATAATGGGGACTGTTCTTGATCTGATCCAGGAGTTTGTTCCATTACTTAGAAAACTGATCTGTCAGCAAATGAATTGCAGTCCTTTAAGTTGAACAAGATGCCTATTATTGAGATAAATTTGAATCATAGTAGCTAGGGTTATAAACTAGAATCCCATTCTAGAAGTTTGGGGAAGGTTTGAAGATGTTTTTCTATAGTTTGAAGGGTGCTGAATCAGAATTTTTGGGTCCAACCTCTGGGAAATGTGGGGAACTTTGTAAAATAAGGGGGTAAAATTAGTACAGGGGTAAATTTGAAATCAAGTCAAATTGTGTTTAAATGTACACATTTGTCTCATAAGGATTAAAAAAGGTATAGGTTCCCACCTTTAGTTACACGGCTACAGCCCTGATAAGGTTCAAGGTCATTCTGGGGGCAGGAAAAAAAAAAGTCCAATGCTCAGATTTTGTTGAAACCCGTGTCAAATTATTGCCCTGGTCATACTGAAGCAGAAATTTCAATTCTTTGGGTGACAGCTCTGTATACAATTTTAGGTCAAGTTTTGGTGACCCCTATAGACCATGTAGACCCTTAATTAGTATGGAACTTTGACCTCGGGGGGGGGGGGGGGTGCAAAAACAGCGTCCCCCTGCTCGTTCTTTTGTATTATTAGTAATCAGCGAAAATAAGCGTGTGTAAGGCGATTTTTGACTGTAATAAACGCCCTCACTTTTGAAAAATGAACCGCCCCGGGGCGTTCATTAGGAATATTGATTACGAAACCAAATGCCAAACATTGTAAAATAAGGCAAGACGAACAAATTTGACACCAGTTTCAACAAAATCGGAGCACTGGGTAACGTTTACGATGACCTTGAACATTAATAGGACTCTAAACCCGTTAACTAAAGGTCATAACCTAGACAACTATACCTTTTTTTAAATCCTTGTAATGAGACAAACACATTGGTGTACATTTAAACACAATTTGACATGATTCACATTTACCCCTGTACTAATTTGACATCCTTATTTACAAATTTCCCCACATTTTCCAGAGGTTGGGACCCAAAAATTATGATTCAGCACCCTTCAAACTATAGAAAAACATCAAGCCATGGGAGCATAAGTTGTTTTAGCATTAATGTCAATTTCATATTTTGTGGTTTATTTTAATGACATTGTAGAGTTCTTTTCGTGTACTTGCATTTCTGATTTTTTGCTATTGGATGTCGGAATGCTATTATAACTTGAATTATACATTGTGATCTTCTTGCGTATGAGGCAGCAGCTAAATGTGTTGTAAACGGCGGAGCCAGCTCACTGTTGATTGGTTGGGGTTTTGGAAGTCTATGTGCGCTGGTGGACGAAAGGAAGGGCACTGACTCATTGAGAATGTGATCCGCAGTCTGTGATGGAATATGGAGAACCACATTGGCAGGCTGGCGATGGTCGCAGCCCCCATCGGTGCATATTGCTGTTGAAGCAACCGACTCCTGTGCGAATCCGGTTTAAGGTGACCCATTCCTTGCGTGGAAGATTGCTACCAGGTGGTAGTTCTGTCATAGGTGTAATAGTGAGTTGATCTGGTCTTGGAGTATCTATCCAGGCAGTGTTCCACGTCTGTAAGATGTTGAATGGAGAGCTAGCGAGTTTAGCAGCGTGTCGACAGAAAGGTCAACGAGAGCACAGTCTCTGTTTGCCGAGCTGGTGTGATTCTTTGACAGTATTATGCAGCAGGTGCTTGTTGTCCAGCAGAGCCTTATTCACTAGTTTGTGCGTGTTGTTCTCTCCGAAGCACTGCAGGTGCAATGCCTGAAAGCACTGGTAGAAACTCAAATGGAGTAGGACGGAGGCAACCAGTAATGGTTCTCAAGGTCTCATTGAGTACTGCGTTCAGCTTCTTTGTGTGGGCAGCTGTTGCACCATGCCTGGGCGGCATATTCAGCAGCGCTGTAGACCAGAGCCAAGGCGGTGGTGCGTAGAGTCGTTGGGCTGGCACCCCATGAGGATCCAGCAATTCGGCACAGGAGGTTATTCCTCGAAGATACCTTGGCGCATACAGACTCGAGATGCTGCCGGTAAGTAAGCTGCCGGTCAAGCTTCACTCCCAGATAGGTTGGTGTAGGATTGTATGGCAGTGCATGGCGCTCCATTGAGGTTGATTTGAAGCTGGCGATGAGCCTCTTTGGTGTTGAGGTGGAAGGCAGTAGCGGTGGTTTTGGCTTCACTCAGCTTCAGTCTCCTGGTCTTGAGATATGCTGCAAGTAGGGCCATATCTGCAGTAAGTGTACTTTCTTCTTCTGTCCAGCTGCTGTCCGAGTGGAGAAGGGCAAGATCGTCGGCGTAGCCATATTGTCTAGATGTTGTTTGAGGTAGATCGCTGATATACAAGTTAAACAGCATGGGAGCCAGTACAGATCCTTGTGGTACTCCGTCCCGCAGACGACTACTCTGCCCATCGCTGGTCTTGAGAATAAAGCTACGGTTTGCAAGCATGTTACATATGAATTGTACAAGGTGACGATCCGGGATGATCCTGAGAAGCTTGAGTGTCAGGCCCTGGTGCCACACGGTGTTGTATGCTGCAGTAAGGTCCACCAAGATGACGCCTGCCTTACGACGCTTTTCAAAGCTTTCCTCAATATCATTTGTGAGTTTTACCATCTGGTGGACAGTGCTCCGGCCACGGTGAAATCCTGCTTGTTCGTCAGGCAGATGGGGTTCGACGACGGGCTCCAGCCGGGCCAGGATCCTCTCAAGGAGTTTGAAGGAGACACACAGTAGTTGTAGTTAGGGTTGTCGAC